>JANUSC010000333.1:0-246788 GCA_025200525.1 Camellia lanceoleosa | reverse complement strand
TCGCCATTGATCTCATCAATGTCTTCGTGTATTTCTATCATCCTCTCTTTGCTCCTCATTCTTCTTGACCTCGGCCCACTCTAGCAACCAAGACGTATAAGCATCGCGGTGGTGGAGATGGACTTCTTCTTTCATGGAATTGGCTCAATTTCCATGCATCTTAGCTTTTGTGCGTTGACCAACCCGCTAGTCGCTCTTCATTGAGATTGCACTATGAATAGTGATCGTGGTCGACGTCTCGGATTATTCCGCATTCTCAGATCTTCTTCAATGGCTTGCCAACCTTTCCGGGTTCAAAGGCTCTCGTAAGTCTCTATTCCATTTTCCAATACGGGGAGCAGTTAGTCCCATCAAATAAGGGGAGCATGATGCAAGTTTTGACCATTTAGCCGATTCCAATGCTTGGGAAGAGGTTGGAGAAACCAGGCCCAAAATGCCATGAGCACTATCCCATCGTCACCAGATTCGTGTTCTGCTCTGTCGACCGCTTTCTATCATCCTGCCACGGTAGACTTTCTTCCGATTCTTTTTCGCCAAGGGCATTCAAGTGACATATGCCCAAAAACCTCGACATTCATAGACTTGACCGCCCCTTACAATCTTCTTTCAAAAGAGGTTTGAGCAAATTTTTGGTGGAACAGTTTGGTTTGTTATTACTCTTATCTTTTAAATAAAATTCAAATTAGGCTTCTTTTCAAAAAAATTTAAACCTGCTTTTGTACATAAATAAATATCTCGCATCTAAATCAAATTCGCCTCCGGAGTAAGGTTTTGCGCTTCATGAGCACTCGTGAAAGCCATAGTTTCTTTTTTGCTTTTTCTTTGAAATTTGTAGGTTTTAAGTCTGCAAATTCCCCAAACTAATTGATCGAAGCTTGAGGGTAATGAATATTCTATCAATGGCCGCTACCTTTGATTAAACCTCGAAGGGACCTCAAAATTTTTCCAACAACTTTCGCTTCCGGATTTTTTTTTCACCGAGAGTGAAACAGAATTCATCATATCACCTGAAGTTTAGCATAAAATCATCAAACGCTCCCCATCGCTGCACAAGATAAAAAGGGTTTCAAAGGCGGAGGCAGAGACGCTGAAGTTTTGACTTTTAATGTAGGTAGTACTCTTCGTGAATTGTTTCAAGAATATCCCCATGCCTCTTTTGCTATTTCACACGTGCAAATTCGACGGAATTCTTCGTGTGGACAAAAAGTAAGAGGGAGTTGAGAGCCTTCGCCGCTCCAACTCGAGTTCTGGTAATCAGTTGTGTCCCATTTATCAAGGGGTTTAGGAATATCAATGCCATTAACGGTGATTGTAGGTTCACTCCACCCAATTGAAAATCCTACGTGATTCGTGATTAGATCAAGATTAATGTATTCCAAATCCCAACAATTCAAAACACTCAACCTAAAATCATCAAGCACTTACGAGAGTGATTTTAGTTTGTTTGTTTTTAAGAATAAACAATAAATCGACACAAACTATTTTTTACGTGGAAAAAACCACAATTGAAGAACCTTCAATTGTAATAAAAAACCACGAGCTTTAACCGCCAATCGATCAATCCACTAATCGAAGAACTAAAAGATTACAAAGATACCATGCAAATTACCCAACCTACCAATTTGTCTCTCAATCTTCAGAATCCTCTTTCACCACGCCTTTCACACAATCTGATCCTCGCTGATTCCACACCACAACTTCACTTGTCGAATTAACGACTGCGCCATGAGAATCAAACACCTTTTGAATTCTACGCTTTTAATCTTCGTAATCCACCAAGAGAACTCACTTGAATTTTAAGAATCAACCTCCTTGATGTATGAATCTCAATGCATAAGTTTAGAACTCTCTCAAGAACATCATGAAAACTATGAAAAATCTCAAGAAAACTTCAAACAAAACTCTGTAACTCTTGAATTAGATCTAGAAAGCCGCCACCTAGTTTTAGGAGAAAACCATCTTCTTATAGAAAGCCAAAAGAATCCCAGCCTCGAAGAAACCAAACACTTGAAAATTCCTCGATTCTCAAGCTCGCTCAAGCGAAGTTTATCTTGCATGATTTCGATTAGAGCCTTCGCCGAGCCATCTAACTCTTCGCCGAGCGAGGAAACAACACTTTTAGGTTTTTGTGTGGAAGTAGTTGTTCGCTCGAGCCACTCTTCATCTTCGCCGAGCGAGCATTGACCTTCGCCGATCCACCACCCTATGCTCGAGCGCATTCACCCCTTCAAAGTTTTAAACTAACGCAATTCTTCGCCGAGAGAGGACATCTTATTCGAGCGAGGAAGACAAAAATGCACAAAAAATTACAACTCAATCACTGAGTTTTGTTCGTGGGATTTTGACAAGATAGGACCTAACACCCTTCATATACATAAAAGATTTACATCAATATAAGAAGAATTTAGATTATACATACAAAAAAATTATATCATCTTAAAAATATAAATATTATTTCATTGTCCCGTTGATTTATAATTTTACCTTTGTTGTTTCCGTTACCTAACAAAAACTCAACATTTTCCTCATGGTTGGGGAAAGAGTGTCTACCATATATATTTTATAGAAGAAAATGATATAATTTTATATTTTCTAAGTTATAATTAAAAAAAAAAAATTCATAATAAAAAATCTCAAGAGTCATGACTAAAATAATATCATAACTAAAGAAGAAAATTAATCGTAACTTAAAAAAAAATTGCATAACTATTTCAAAAAGTGTATATAATAACATTTTCCTCATGTTGATCTTTGTCAAAAAATTTCTGCCCTACTAATGACATATCTAGAATTTTAATGGAAAGAATAATATATTTGTTTTATAAATTTTTTTCCATAACCGATTTTAAAATTTATTTTGGAAATTATTATAATTTTTTCTCTCTAAAGGTTTGTTTGGCAACATTTATGGTTATCGCTTTCTATTTATATTTATAGAATTTTTAAAATTATAACCAAAGGAGGATATTTTTTTAGTTCAAAATTTGGAATGTAGAGTCTTGAAGCTCACTATAGGTCCTGCTTTTGATAATTCGAATTATACATTTTGTCGAATTTCGGATACTTCATCTACAAAAAATTAAGTTTATGCAATAATCATAATTTATTTAATTTTTCACATTTGTCACCCAAAAAATAGACAAAATTTGTGTTTTTAAAAATAAACTATTCATTTTTGGGTAATAACACAATAAATGGAATATCGCTATAATTATCGAATCGATTTAATTTTTTTATGGATAAAATACACAAAATGTTCAATAAAATAAATAATTTAGATTATCATAACAGAATCCATGATCCCACATGTCCAAACAACGCCTTCCAATCTATATTTTGGATTAGATAGAATCTATCTCCTAACCAAAAGCTTGATTAGTGCCTGCTTTGTTTTTAAAAGTTGAAACAATTTACAAAATTTTACTAATCATAGAAAAAAAAATATGTTTCACTTGTTTATTTATTTCTGTGCTCATTTCTTCGTTTTCTAACCATGCACTGTTCATGACCACCATCAGCCATCATTGCCGATGAACTCCTTTTAAAAATGTCATTGTTGACAATTAGTGACGTTCTTTGCTTCCAATCACCCAAAAATTATTAGTTAGTCTTAAGGCACGCATGATTATGCTCCACACTAATTATAAACCTCCATATTTCTTTATGTTTCTCAATTATCTAACAAAAAATTATAAATTCTATCTTTTTCACTAATCAAAACTTACTTGACGCACCATATGTTATTCCCCAAAGAGTTGTGTGTGTGTAATTTAAATATATAAATAAAATAAACAATAAAAAATAAATAATTCAAAAATAAATAAATAATTTAAATTCTAAATTAACCGCTATCGAGGCTTTTAAGTCGAGACTTGTGTTGGATACAATCTCCTTAAAGTAGATTTTACCGCCTCTTTAGTGTTTCGATATTTATCAAGGCTCGACTTTTCAGATGGACATTACTTGATTTGCAATACTACAAAATCAAGTTCCATAACCAACTGCTAATGTCAGAATTCTCCTTTCTCTTCCTATAGACTAAATGTTGGACAAATGTAGGAGCAGGAGCACAGGAAGATGAAAAGAAGAAGAAGAAGAAGAAGAAGGAAGAGATGTTTGGAAAAAATTAGATTCTTGTTGGAATGGCAAGCTATTTATAGCTAACTATGCAAGTATTCGGTAGGCCTTGGTGGCCCGCCATGGCTCTGAAAGTCATGACCAACAAGATCGGTTCAAAAGGAGGCTTAAAATTTTGAATTTAAAAATTTGGCAAAGTTTGAATTATTTCAAGAAGGATTTCAAAATTTTTCCTCATTAAGAATTTGAAAAATTCAAACGAATTTTGTTCAAAAAAATTAAAGTTAGGATTCAACCCATAACCTACACCACGCACCACCAGCCTTGGCGGTCTCCGAGCCGAAATGGTCGACATGGGCGCGCCAAGGCAGGTAGTGGTTTTGGGCCAAGCCCACTTTGTCCATAATTCTCCTTACAAAACTTGGGGCCCATCTCAAGTATGTGTGCTAGAGTTTATATACTCATATAAACTCTCTTTGTTTCAATGTGGGACAAGCCATTTAATGAGTAAACCCACATTGTCTCTTCAGTTTCCATGTTCACGAATCCGAAAATGCATGTTGAATTTTCATTCATCCGGAAATGGTTTTGAGCAACCAAATACACAATGTTATTTATTACACGACATTAAATATGAACTCATTTTCAAACGTAAAAAATAACGCTTGGATCCCACCTTAATTAATGCTCAAAGTTGCAAAAAATAAGATATTTACAAAGCCATTTTCCAACAATCCCTCACATGAATGGAATTAACGATAACGGACATACAACAAAATGCAGACAAAGAAAGAAAACATTAAGAAGATACACCACATCGAGATATGTAGCTTTTGGCTTTGAATCTCCTCTAGTGAAAGCCTATCGGACTTACTAGCTAACCAGTGGACGCGATGCCTTGAACTGTTTAGCTATTTGTATAAACCTAGACAATAGACTACACATAGTGTATTCGCAAATACAGTTTGGTTCTCACGGTTGTGTTTATTTTGGCACTGAACAACACCTGGTAATTCATGAGTGCCCTAGAGAATTTAGCCTTCTCAATTCTCACAGAACCTGCCCAATTCACACTCATATAGATGACTTCTTATTAAGAGTATCCTGCCATACCCCACTTGGATGTCCAAGTTATAAGAATCATTAAAAGCAAAGCTGATCCTACTAACCTTGCAGGTATCACTTTTCGTATCATAGAAATGGATAGGAGTAAACCTCTTTAGTAACAGGTGAAGCTATCCATAATTCGGTTGTCTCTTTAAACCTAGATCTTAGGATCTTCAATCAACTAGGTTGCATTGCCATTATGGGGACTTTTAAGTAATATGTTTTAATCTCATTCCCCTCGATAAATGGTATACTTGCTCTCTAGGTAACCCTTTAGTCAATGGATCCATAATATTCTCTCTTGACTTTACATATTCTATGGAAATTATTTCATGTGAGAGCAAATGCCAACAAGATTATGTCTTCTATTTAAAAAGTCAAGACTTACCATTATACATATGATTCTGCGTCTGCCTTATTGTCGTTTCACTATCACGTTGAATGCATATAGCTAGCACAAAGTTTAGGCCACATTGAATATCTTTTAAGAAATTACAAAATCATTTTACTTCTTCTCCTGTTTTATCTAACGCGATAAACTTAGATTCCATTGCCGACCTTGCTATGCATATCTACTTGGAGGATTTCCAAGAGACTGCAGCACCTCCCAAGGTAAAGATGTATCCACTAGTGGATTTTGAGTCTTTAGTATCCAATATCCAATTTGCATCACCGTACCCCTCGAATATTGCTGGATATTTGGTATAATGTAAGCCATAATTCTGGGTATATCTTAGATACCTAAGTACCCTAATTATCGCTTTCCAGTGATTTGACCCTAGATTACTTGTGTACCTATTCAATTTGCTCACAACATAGGCTATATCCAGCCTAATGCAATCCATTAAGTATATCAAGCTTTCGATTATTCAAGAGTACTCTATTTGTGATATGCCTACACTTGCATTTTTTGACAAATGAAGATTAATGTCAACATGTGTTTTAGTAGGACGGTCGTCATGCTTTCCAAATTTCTCTAAAATCTTTTCAACATAATGAGACTCAGATAAAGTATATCCTTCAGATGTTCTAGTAATTTTTATTTCTAGAATTACATTTGCTACTCCTGCATCTTTCATGTCAAACATTTTGTTCAACATTTTCTTTATGGATTTAATCATGTCATTATTGCTTCCAATAATGAGCATGTCATCTACATAAAGATAAATTATGACATATCCTTTGTCTACGCTTTTAACATAGATACATTTGTCACATTCATTTATCTTAAAACCATTCGAAAGCATAACGTGATCAAACTTTTCATGCCATTGTTTCGAAGCTTGTTTTAATTCATAAAGGGATTTGACAAGTTTATAAACCTTTTTCTCTTGGCCGGAAATTTGAAACCCTTCTGGTTGTTCCATATAGATTTCTTCATCTAACTCGCCATTTAAAAAGGTTTTTTTAACATCCATTTGATGTATCTCCATATTATACAATGCTACAATCGCTATTAGCATTCGAATAGATGTTATTCTTGTCACTGGTGAATATGTATTGAACCATCTGCTTTTATTTTTCTCTTAAATATCCACTTATAACCATGAGGTTTACTATTCACAACCTCTTTCCATAATGGAGCTTCAAGACTTGACATTACTTTCTTGACGTTTTGAGACTCATTTTCTAACAGGTATGTCAGAAAGTCTGGACCAAATGATTTAGAGATCCTAGCCCTCTTGCTACGTCTAGGTCCATCTTCTTTATAATCATTTTTGTCTTCACTACCACCCATAGCAGTATCAAAAGTTCTTTTATTTAAACTTGTCTTTTCAGTTTCCTTGTAAGGAAAAATATGTTCGAAAAACGACGCATTCCTTGACTCAATGATAGTGTTTACATGCATATCAGGATTTACAGATCTATGAACTAAGAATTTGTATGCACTACTATTATTTGCATAACTAATGAACACATAATCAATGGTTTTTTGTCCTATCTTAGTCATTTTCGCACTAGGGACTACCACTTTGGCCAAACACCCCCACACTTTAAGGTAATTGTAGGTAGGTCGTCGACCTTTCCATACTTCATAAGGTGTTTGATTGATTTTCTTGTGAGGTACCTTGTTAAGGATAAAATTAGCAAACAAAATGCCTCCCCCATAAGTTCTAAGGTAACCCTGAACTAATCAACATGGCATTCATCATCTCTTTAAGAGTTCGATTATTTCTCTCAGCAACTTCATTAGACCAAGGAGAATAGGGTGCAGTGGTTTGGTAAATAACACCATGTTCAGAACAAAATTCTCTATCACTCCTTACTACCTAAATAATTTTGCTGTTGATTTTCAACCTCAAGCTTATATTGTTTAAAAGCTTCTAAGGTTTCATTTTTATTTCTCAATAAGTAAACATAGCAATATCAAGTGTAATAATCAATAAAAGTAATAATGTACTTTTTATCTCCTCTAGTTTGAACAAATTTTACATCATAGATATATGTGTGAATTAAACTTAGAAGTTCAATATTTCTTTTTACTTTATTAAATGATGCCTTGGTGAGTTTTGTCTCAACACAAATCTCACATTTATGATTATGATCAAACTCTAAATTTGGTAAACATTCTAAAGAAACAAGTTTACGCAAAGAATTAAAATTTACGTGTTTTAATCTACTATGCCATAAAAAAGAAGACTCAGTAATATAGACAGATGATATGTTCTTATTATTAATAGCCAAATTGGGTACAACAGTTAGTACATTAAGCTTAAAAAGCCCATCACTTATATAACCTTGCTCCACATACATTCCACTCTTGGAGAGTACAACATTGTTAGATTCAAAGACTAATCTAAACCCATTCTTGATCAATAATGACCCAGAAATCAAATTCTTGCGAATCTCCGGTACATGGAGTACATTGTTAAGAGTGAGCTCTTTTTCCGAGGTCATTTTTAACACAATCTTTTCTTATCCTTCTACAGTTGATGTGGAGGAGTTTTCCATAAAAAGTTGTTCTCTATTTTCCACCACTTTGTCGATTATGAACATCTTCTTATTTGCACAGATATGGCAAGTTGCTCTAGTATCCACATATAACTCCTTAGGATTGCCCACCAAATTAGACTCAGAGACAACTACAGCAAGATTGATTTCTATCACTCCATCAGAAAGATACAAATCCTCGGCTATGTTGGCTTGTGCTAGTTTTTTGCTTGAACTCCCTCTGTTCTTGCGAACGTGACAATCCTTAGCGCGATGTCCATCTTTGCCGCACACGAAACACTTGCCTTTGAACCTTTTGTTGAACCCATTATTGATCTTACTAGTGGATCCTAGTTTGGGACCATTGCCATCATGCTTCCGCTTCTTGTTGTTGAATTTTGACCCTTGTCCTTGTTCCACAACATTTGTTTTAGCCTGCATGCTATGGTTTCCTGACTTCTTGTCAATACCACGGTTATCCTCCTCAATGCTAAGCTACACTATCAGTTCCTCTAATTTTATCTCCTTGCACTTATGCTTCAAATAATTCTTGAATTGATGGTGATAATTTCTCAATGATCGCCACTACTTGGAAAGATTCACTGAGAATCATTCCTTCCGCATGTATGTCATGGAGAATTAATTGGAGATCTTGAATTTGGCTAATAAATGTCTTGCAATCCATCATTTTATAATCTAGAAAATGGCTAACAACAAAATTCTTTGTACCGCATCCTCTGTCTTATATTTTTGATCTAGATATTCCCACGCTTCTTTTCGGTGCTTTTGACACTATACACGTTGTACAATGTATTGTCCAACCCATTGAGGATATAACTTCGACACAGAAAATCACTATGCTTTCATGCATTGACTACAACAACCACTTGCCGGTCAGTTTCTTCCTTATTTAATGCCGAAGCTTTTTAATGAGTGAAGCAAGCCAAATTCAATGTAGTAAGATAAAATATCATCTTTTGTTGCCATATTTTAAAATCAGTTCCATTGAATTTTTCTGACTTCTCCCCATGATTTACCGGTACCGTCGAAGTCATTATTGGCATAACGGGTGTGGGGGTTGGAGTAAGAACAGTCTAAGTACTGTTTGTTTCAGTAGTCATTTTTCTGACGAAATAATAAAGTAATAATCACAATTTATACAGAATATAATTTACACACAAAATGCATGTAAAATATTATGTAACAAAATTCCAATGATAAACAGTATATTACTACTATGTTATCAAATAAATCATTAAACAGTATATTAGTACTATTTAAGAAATAAACAGTACATGACTACTATTTCATTTCTCAAAACAAAATATTCATTTGTCTAGTACACAAATAAAAAAGAAAAAACGCAAATTTGCTGTAAGATTGTTATTCTCCAATGGTTGTGTGTGTGTAATTTGAATGCATAAATAAAATAGACAACAAAAAATTAAATAATTCAGAAAATAAATAAATAAATAAATTAAATTCTGAATTAACCACTTACTGAAACTTTAAGTCGAGGCTTGTGTTGAATACAATCTAGTTAAAGTAGATTTTGCCCTCACTCTGGTTCTTCCTATAGACTAAATGCTAAACAAATGCAGGAGCAGGAGCACATGAAGGTGAAAAGAAGAAGAAGAAGAAGAAGAAGAAGGAAGAGATGTTTGGAAAAAAATTGGATTCTGAATTGTTGGAATGGCAGATTATTTATAACCAACCATGCACTTGTTTAGGTAGGCCTTGGTGGTCGCTTACCATGGCCGAAAGTCGGATCGGAATAATACTCAAAAGGAGGCAAAATTTTGAATTTGAAAATTTAGTGCAAAATTTGAATTATTTCCGTAAGGATCTGAAAAAATTACCCGACCTAACCCACGCTATGCTCGGCTTGGCTGGCCTCCAAGCTGAACCAGTCGGACGGACGACAGCGGCGCACACGTGTTTGTGGTGGTTTTGGGCCAAGCCTACTTTGTCTATAACTCCCCTCCTTACAAAACTTGGGGTGCCCCTTGGGGCCCATCCCAAGTATGACAAGTTAGAGTTTATATACTTATATAAACTCTCTCTTTGCTTCAATGTAGGACAAGTCCTTTAATGAGTAAACTCATATTGTCTCTTCAACTTCCATGTTCATTTAACCCTAAAATGCGTGTTGAATTCTCATTCATCCGGAAATAATTTTGAGCAACCAAATATACGATATTATTCATTACGCAACATTAAATATGAACCCATTTTCAAACGTAAAAAATAACGCTTGGGTCTCACCTTAATTAATGCTCAAAATTACCAAAAAATAAGATATTTACAAAGTCATTTTCCAATAGAATATAACTATACCCCTAGATCAACGAATAACTTCTCCCAATCACCTCTCTCCCTCCCACTTGTTACCATCTATTGTCATGAATTACTTCCAGTTACCATTTTTTTTTTTTTATCATAGCCAACCAATTTTGGCCTACCAATTATCTCTCACTGGTAATAATACTCTATATCGGTGTCTAGCAATTACCCATGAGCCTCATTTTTAACCATCGACAATTATCTCCTTTCACCTAATAGGTGAATGGAACATGTTTTTTGTTCTCATTTATACTAAAAATAATAAATTATAAACATTATAAAACTATACTTAAGAAACACCAAAAACTTACTTTTAAAAGAAAATTTATATTCATATAAAAATTTTACAATAATGATGTATCAATGCTATTATTATAAACAAGAGCATAGGCACTATAACAAATTTGAGTTTTTACGGTACCAAATACACGCCGTGGATATGATTCTATGGCGCATAATGTAAAGCTGTATTATGACTAGTCATGGACAATCATTCACTTCAATGGCATGTCATAGTACGTCATTAAAAACCCTTTAACAACGGCTTTTGTGAGTCATGTTTGATTTTTCTACAACTACTTTTGCATGCCGTTAAAAACCTTTAACAACAGAACTTATGCATTCATGCCTGTCGTCACGTGTTCTAGTATATATATATATATATAACAACAGCAACAGGAGCCTCTCACAACAAAAAGAAAAGAAGAGGGATGAGATGAGTGCCTTACCGTCGAAATAGTCTCGCCAATCAAGATATGAGTGCACCTGCTCACCTCTCATAGCAATTGAATTTGATCCTCTCTGTTTTGAGTGCACCGTTCGGCTATGATCCTCTCTCTGTTTTGGGACACTATCATAAAGCTTTGAAGAAACTCGAAAGGGCTTCAGGACCGCCGTGTTCACCTTTGATCACCACAGCTATTCGATTAATTAGTCAGAATCGTAACAAGGGTTTGAAGAACCCTTTCCTTCCAACTAATTTTGGAACCCTCTTTCTTGTCCCTCTCTTTCTTCTATGTTATTTTATCATTATAACCCACTAGAACCAAAGAGTCAAGAGTTAGTGTATTTTGATAATTAAAAATAAAATTAATAGTTTTTTTTTTTTTTTGATAATTGGCACCATATTGTTTTATTTTGGTGGCTTGTTTTTTAGTTATACCATTTATTTACATAAATGATGAGCCGTGAAAAGTGATATATTTTTAACGACTAGCATAAGTGTATCGATATAATTTATGTATTAACACATGCCATATATATGTTATAGAAAGTTTTATTATTTATGACTAACATTTCAAGCCCTAAAAATCATCATTATTATCATTAACTACCTATTAATAGGCATGCCGTGGCTAAGATATTATTTACTTACATGCAAAAAAGAAAGTTGTAAAGTGAAAAATTACGACTTGCATTTAGTATATGTCATTAATGTGATGTCGTGAAAAGTCAATTTTGTTGTAGTGAGGGAAGGGCCTATTAGCAAGAGAAGAGAGCAAATGACAAGACCAACAGATTCAAAAGTCTCGTAAATTATCTTCAATGATATTTTGTTTCAAATAAAAAATTCATAATGAAACATATCATTATATATGAAAATTATGTATAAATTTTTTTATTTATATGATATTACTCATTTTAAAATTTCTCAAAACAATTTTGACACAATATAATAAGGATATAAAAATAAGGAGTATTTTTTATGCTATTCAATGAGTTTGGCCATCATGGTTCGCTATAGATCTTTTCAACAATCGCCCATTAAGGTCGTCTGAAATGGCTCTAAACACAAGGTAGGTATGGATTTTGACAAAACATATCCAAAGACTCCCATGCAAGGTTTTGAAAACCTAACTGACCAAATTAATTTAACCGATTAAACTGCCGATCGATGAGGTTCCCGTCCATCAACCCTCTCAAATCGCTCAAAGTCAAAAACCGATATATTTAAGGAGAATCGTTTGAACCGCTTCAACCGGTGAACTATTCAACCCGCTTCACGGGTCAATCAAACCGAACAGCTTTTGTTATGATATATATAAAAAAAATCCCCAAATTTGAGTCTTTTCTTTTTGTTTCTCTTAGTAATAAAGCAGCTCTAGGGCTTCTTCAAGAACAACCTTGCATACCAGATTCTCTCACTCACTCTCTCTCTCTCTTCATCAATCATCATCACCATTAATGAATCACTCAACTCAAGCTCTCAACTCTTCTTGCAACAAAGAAGAAGGCACCTACACCCAAATCCATTGTAGATAATCAATCTTCTTGAACAATACAAATCTTGTAAGTCTCGATCCGGGTCTTTGACCAAATGGATTTCACTAATTTCGCCGCCGTTGATCTCTCTCTTGAATGAAAGACCACTTTAAAGAGAACCCATTTAGTGACCCATCAAAATATGCACTTATACAAGACACAATACAGAATAGAAATACAGAGATGGAAATTGAAAATGAGAGTAGAGAGATAGTGTGAGTGAGAACCCTTTTTTATTATTTTGAGCAATGGGTTTTTTAATTTTATTTGTTGTTACATGTGAAGTGCTATGACTTATATCTAGAATGCTTTTTTTTTTTGTTTAGAAAAACATAACTAAAAATATTTTAAAATTTTAAAAAAAATTGAAAATTTATTATATATATTATTATTTTATATTTTTAAAAAATTATTTATGATGTAATTATGACGTCATGGTTCAATCCAGTTCAACCGGACGGTTGAACCGATGACCCGTCTACTTGATCCCTTTTTCGATTCGCTTATCGGTCCAGTTTTTAAAATATTGCTCCCAACTCAATTTGGGAAGGCAAAGTCCTTGACTTTACTATACTAAGAGGCACAAACATTAAAGAAAATACAAGACTCAATCTCAATCACATAATCCAACTCATCCGAAAATACAAGACTAATCTCGTGTGTTCCAGCCATAAGTGTGACTATTTTCAATTAATCATTAATTATCATCTCTTCTATTATTGAATAATGTTATATGCATCAATTGGTATATCAATTAATGTACTAATGTATAATGTGGCATAATTTTAGAGAGTTTAGGTATATATAATTTGTATTGTAATGCCCTAAATTTCTAACCCAAATGATAATACAACAATCATGGCTCTTTAAGAAAAACCTAATATAAATCTCTAAACTTACATTACATGATACAATAGTTCTTCATGCAACAATACATTAATCCAATAACAAGAATACCCCCAAGGGTTTACAAGTTTCCAAGGCTTGAGCCTAGTTACACAAAACGTGTTATTCAAACCCACACACATACAAATTCTTTGGCTTACACACAGAGTCACAAAGAAATGAGAGTCTCAGACTAACACACATTTCTCGCCTTTTAGTTAGGCGGCATCACCACATCTTTTCCTCGCACAAAAATCCTGTGAGGGTGAGCATAAAGCCCAATAGGAAATCCTTAACAAAGTATATACATTTTATATAAGTCTCAAGAGATGAAATGCATATGCCATGCTATGCTTTTTGAAGATAAATCACATTTTCATCTTTTGAAAACCATCATGCTCAATGATGTCATGCAATTTCAATTGTTCAAAACTTACCAATTTATTTCAAGGTAAATACGACTGTAATCCTTAGATCGGTGTCCGCAAGTAGACTATACAAGTACTACCAAATTGTCATTTTACCAAAGATAACCTGAAGACTTGATACATATCCGCTGGTTTTCGGTCTTTCACCCCGACTCTCGTGCCAACTTATTCAATATTATCTACACCACCTATCAAGACTTACCAACGATTTATCTAAAAACCATTTCATGAAAACTTGTTTCTCAACATTCTTTTCTCAATACAAGTTTTCAAATTAACTTTCAAAGTTTAATGTAATCAAATGAATTGTTATGCCAATAACACAAGATGAATATAAATACTTTTATTCTAATTCATCATCCAAGCAATAACACAATTCCCTCTTCTCAAGTATCCTCAACAATTAGTCATTTCAAGGCTATTTCAACGTTTTGAACAATAATTTCCAAAATGAACAACAATTCTCGTATTCCCTAAAATTCATCATTTATATAAATATAAATAAGAAATTTTTTAAACATCCATTTATTTTAACACACAAAATAGATACAACAATAACATTCATGAATTTTTAGTCTCTTTTAAAAATTTCCAAATTCTAGGTTTTCACAAAAACTATCCAACTCAAATCCTTTGAAAAAAAACTTTCCAAAAGCATCTTTTCTTCAATCAAAGAAGATCAAAATCCATAAGATCATTTTAAAATAACAAGAGACACATCCACTTTCAAAATCGCTCAACTTATTGAATCAACAATCAATTTTCAAAGCTATCGAAAGATGATTTCGAAAATCATATAGACCTTGCAAATATATATATATATATATATATAACTCTAAGAAAATCCCTACATCAAGTTTTGAAGAAGAAATGAGATGAAACCCCCAAAATCAACGGTGTCAAAACTCGATCTTCACCGCACACAACGAAGCCCTCGAGATCATAACTAACTTTGGTGAAGAACTTAGGTCTAAATCCCAATGGATTTGGAGAAATCAAAGAGAGAAAATGACTTCTAGAGAGAGAAGCTCCCGATCTTGAATTCTGGAGAGTTTTAGAGAGAGAGAGAGGACAGAAAAAGTGATCTAAAATATCATATTCGCGAACTGATATAACATGGTCCGCTCGAGCGTGGAAAGCCCCGCTCGAGCGTCAAATACACCAACTAAGTACTTTTGCAGATAAGTCAAACTTCTGAAACCAAACATTTTCCGCTCGAGCTCATAAACGACCGTTAGAGAGGAAAAGCAACTTCGAATGCATTTTGCATTTTTGCTTCGAGGGTGCTACCCCTCGACCCCGCCAGGCGCCTCGATTTGTCAAGGGCGCCCTCGACCTCAAGAAGTGATCGGCAAATAATCCCGATCGACCCAAATAAGTGGCAAAACATGAAAGAATGATCGAAATCGGGATCGCTACATGTATAATGGGTGGGGTCAGTAATAATGTCATAAGGTATGTTGGTACACTAGTTGGCATACCAATTGATGCATGTAGCACCACTGTCTATTATTTTCTCATCTAATACATACATCAATTATTATATCAATTAATGTACGAATATATCTTATGACATTATCACTTCAAAATTATAGATCTCACATATTAGACAAATTATAAAACCTAAAATCTCTAAAATTATATCACATCATCCGTTAATATATTAATTGATATACCAGTATATAACTTTATTATTCTTCATCACCAACAAAAATCATTAATTGTCAATCTTAATCACAATTAAACGGGAAAATTATTAGGTGTTCCAGGACCTAACTTGTCCACCTATTTTCAATTAATTTTTAATTATCATTGAAAATCCTAAGTGATTCGTGATTAGATCAGGATTTAAAATATTCCAATTCTCAAATATTTAAAACACTCAATCTAAATCATCAAGCACTTACGAAAGTGATTTAGATTGTTGTTTTATGAATAAAAAATAAATCAACACAAACGATTTTTATGTGGAAAAACCACAATTGAAGAGCCTTCAATTGTAATCAAAACCACTAAAAACGCCACTAATCAATCCATCATCAAGAAAGAAAGATTACAAAGATAATACACAAATTACCCAACTCACCAATTTGCCTTCAATCTTCAGAACTCTTTCACCAAGCCTTCGCCTCGAATCGATCCACCAAGTTGAATCCACAACTTCACTTGTCGAATTAACGACGCATGTAATCAAACGCCTTTTGAAACTCTACGCTTGAATCTTCGAATCCACCAAGGAATAACACTCTTGAATATGAAGTAACAACCTCCTTGATGTATGTATCTCGAGATCATGAGTGAAGAACTCTCTCAAAACATCAAGGAAAACTCACAAAAAGTCTCTTAAGAAAACCTTAGAAAACCTCAAAGTAGATCTCGAAGAGTAATCCTAGTTTTGGAGAAAACCACCTACTTATAGAAATCGATTCAAGCTCGCCGAAAGCTTCTCGCCGAGCGAGAAACTTAACTCGCGTGATTTCCATAAACACCTTCACTCGAGCCACGAAACCTTCGCTCGAGCGAGAAATGAACTCTTTTAGGTTTTATGCAGACGCAGTCCTTCGCTCGAGCCACCTAGTCTTCGCCGAAGACATTCTTCTTTCGTGTTTTAAGCCAAACGCAGCCTTCGCCGAAAGTGAGGAAGACAAAACAAGAAGGAAATTTTACAACTCAATTAACAAAGTTGTTCGTGGGATTGACAAGAACAAGGACCTAACAATCTCCCCTTTGTCAATACCTGACAAAACTTTCTAACATAATTTCTCACCAAACAAAGAAACTAAACAATCTAACTAAAAACCAAAAAAAAAAACCAACTCGAAACCAATCTTGATGGACAAACAACGCACAAAATTAACCAATCAAGACAACATAAATCAAGAGAATTTCCATTATCAATCATCATAAGCAACTTAAATTGCAATATAAACAAAACAGAATTTGTTGCCCATAAGTCCAAGTCCAAGTCCAAGTGCTGCCTGCAAAAGTATACCATGAGTAGCATATACATCCATATACATCAAAAAAAATCATATCCCATAACCAGCAAAAAATATCCAAGGTAAGAAGAAAAACTATCCAGAAAATAGATAACTGTCCAAGAGTATAAACCAAAAAAACTGTCAAGAACTAAGACTCTGGAGGAAGTGGTCACGATCTGGAGAAGGGAAAAAATCTGCCCAAGCATAGAACCCTGCTCCTCAAAGCAGCTGTCAAGAGAAACTATCCTGGTATCCAATTGATCTAGGCGACGCGTAACAGACTGCTCAAACATCTGCAGCTGGCCACGAAAAGAGCAAGGACGGATCTCAGGGAAATCAGGGGCGCTAGCAGTGGCTGTCTCAAACTCCTCATCCTCTCCAAGGGGATCATCATCACCTGCACTAGAACTCCCAACCCCGAACACACTCCCTCTCACATGGGCCTGACTCTAGGAAATGGTGAGCTTTGTGATGGGTTTGAGAGGATGTGCAAACTCATCGTCATCAAAAACAGGAACATCAAGAGAAGTGAGAAACCGAGTAAGCAAACACCCATAAGGAAGCCCCAAAGACTTTCTACCCTCAAAGACCCCAATCATTTTCGAAACAATCATCTCCGGGAGATCAAAGGGAAGTCTGTGATGTATACAATACAACACATATCCCTGGTCCTGGGTAATGTGCGAGGAATGGGTGGTGACATAAAGATTCGCACACACAATGATATTCAAGAGACGGAACTGAGGAAGCAACTCATTTTGCTGAATAAGTGTCCCAGCAAGCCAAGTCCGGTCAACTCCACATAATTCAGATGCAACACGATCACAATCAACACCGAACCGAGTAAGAAACAGAAAATGACAATTACTAACTTCAAAAAGATCAAGAAACAGCTGAAACACATCCCCAGTGATAACAAGTGACTTCTTCCTAACCCAAGTCTTAAAGGATGCTGGAAGTTCTTTCCGAATGGAATGGATATTGCAATAGAATTTTGATGAGACTCAAATTTTGTGGACCGGAAAAATACAACACTTGATCTCCACCTAATGAATCAAATAAAGGCCGAATGGTAAGAACCTCAAAGGCACTAGGGAGGACATTGCACTCTAAATGGACTTTACGAGTGACAAATGACTCCCTAAACAACTTGGACTTCTCTTTAGACGGAAATATATCAGTGTTGAAAGGGGGACGGGAAACAGTGGTCTACGATGTTTAGACGACTCAACCATGACTAAACAAAACACACAGGCAGAACAAAGACAGAGAAAACCAGAAACCCACAACAGACAAGACCCACATCCCCAAAGCCAAACCAATGAGCACAGTAAAAACATTAGTCCATTAGTCCAAAAAGCAGATCATCAATAAGCAATATATGAAAGCCATGAATAGAAAAAAGCAATGTATGGTGCAATGTATTAATAACATGTATAGTATGTGAAGAGACTTGATCAACACTTTAAGGAAAATAGAGCACATGTGCACAGGACAATATAGAGTAAAAAAAAAGAAATCCCCAAATTAAACCCTAGCAAAAAGCTACAAAAAACAAACCCTAGATGCAAGATAAAGATACAAAATTAGTATTTAGTAACCAAAAGCAACAAGAATGAACCCTAGATGAAAATAGAGCATATCTCATTCACAGGACAAACGAAAAAGAGAAAAAAAAAAAAAAAAAAAACTTACCAATGATAGAGAATGCACAAGTAGAGAACAGAAAAAGCCCCAAAACCAAGAGAGAAATCACAGACGAGGCAAGTAATGGGTAACGCAGAAACCCTAGGGGGGAGAGAGAGAGAGTGAGAACACAAAGAGTGGGGGGAAAAATGAACTGAAAAGACGCCCTTTTAGAATTTAAACCACGACAGGTCGCTCGAGCGAAGACTTACTCGCTCGAGCGAGGACAAGAATACAAAAGGGTTCGCTCGAGCCAAGAACAATGTCGCTCGAGCCAAAAACACACGCACTCAGGTCTAACTCAGTAGCAGAAGCACGCTCGAGCGAGGACACCTTCACTTGAGCAAATAAGAGAAAAAAAAATAATAAAAAACCATGAGACTGAATATCATGAAGTGAGACCTGGAACACAAGTAGATGATCACATTGGGCCAAAATTGACTCTAAGATGAAATAATCCGCACATCATGAATCCTGTAAACTTGCAATTTTTGTAAAAAAATGACACTGGAAATCATTAGCAAAGCAGACAAAATATAATCAATGATCATAAGCTACATGAGAATGTACTACTCAAAATCCAACATGAGATCTCACAAAATAAAGTGTGTGTGTGTAATCCAGGAGAGTCCACTGAGCTAGAGTTAATTCTCGAAGTGATCGGATGGCTGGACCTCCACCAAGAGTAACTTAACAACACAGAGAAAAGTCACACCACTAGGAATCACAGGGTATTTGTTGAGTAAAAGCGGAGGCTCCCCCTCAATCAATTAGTCCCCTTTTGTTTTATTTTTTTCGGACTTTTTCTTTCTTGTGGGCACTCACTGGTGGCATTCACGCTCAAGAGTATGGAAACCAAACCAGAGAAGAATGAAATCAATAATGATGGCCTGGTTGGTGCCTCTAAGGTAGCATTTTCCTAATGCCCGGACTTCAAGGAACTGAGGGAGAAACCGTGGAAGTGAAAACAGATGGTAGATGGTTAAGAGACTTAACATCACCCATGATATACTAGTATCGGTCAATTCCACTGTAAAAGTACAAGAAACACTGTTAGTGGTCCATAAAGAACTTTGATCACTTGTGCGGAAACCCCTGCAAAAATTTATCTCAAGGATGTGTACAGAATAAGGTCATGAGGTTAATGAGCATGGGCATTCAAAATGAGCTATGAACAATGAGCAATGAGATCTTGTAAGCAGCATGAGTAGTGTACATAAAAGTTGGATGCAAGAAAAAGAGATATCAATGACAATGAGATTATAGCATCCAAGTACACATAAGACCAAACACTCATACCTACACAAGGAACAAGTAACACTCTAGTGATCGAGCATGACACCCAAGGTCTTTCTAAGGAACTCAAACCGAAGAAAATCAAGGGGATTTGTAAAAATATCAGGTTTTTGATGCTCAGTGGGAACATGCTCAAGAACAACAAGGCCCTTTTCTACTAACTCTCGAATAAAATGATGACGAATGTTAATGTGTTTGGTGCGAGAGTGTTCGATAGGATTTTGTGAAATGTTTATGGCACTTGTGTAATCACAAAAAAGTGTGAGAGTGTTCTGTTCTATTCCCGAATCATGAAGCATATGCTTCATCCACCACATCTGTACACAACAACTCCCTACAAAGAATGTACTCACCTCAACAAATTTAAAAGGGAGATGGCATTTTGCGTTTTACTATGCCAGGAAACCAAATTATTCCCAAGGTAAAAACAACCCCCGGATGTACTCTTCCTATTATCAGCACACCCTGCCCAGTCAGCATCAGAAAAACCAATAATTTTAGCTATAGAATCAGTAGAAAACCAAACCCCATACCCCAATGTCCCATTAACATATTTGATGATGCGTTTGACCGCAAGAAGGTGAGACTCTTTAGGACTGGCTTGGTAACGGGCACAAACACCTACACTGAAGGCAATATCGTATGACCGTCAGGAGGTAAAGAAGACTCCCTATCATACTCCTATAAAGGGTAGGATCAACATCAATACCAGAGGAATCTTTGGAAAGGTGAAGACTGGTGCTCATTGGAGTACGGGCATGTTTGGCAGACTCAAGACCAAACTTAGACACAAGACTTTTGGCATACTTAGTCTGAGAAACAAACATTCCAGTAGGAGACTGTTTAATTTGAAGACCCAAGAAATAAGACAACTCTCCTATCATGCTCATCTCAAACTCATGTGTCATGCAATCCGAAAAATATTTTACAAGATGATCAGCGGTGGATCCAAACACAATATCATCAACATAAATCTGAACAACAAGAATATAAGACTTAGTATGTTTCACAAATAGAGTCTTATCCACACTACCCCTTTGAAAGTCATTATCAAGAAGAAAGGTAGTAAGTCTATCATACCAAGCTCGAGGGGCTTGTTTCAACCCATACAAAGCCTTGTCTAACTTGTAGACATGATTTGGACATTTAGGGTCTTCAAACCCTTTTGGTTGCTCAACATATGCCTCTTCTTTCAAGTACCCATTCAGAAAGGCACTTTTCATATCCATTTGAAACAATTTGAAACCAAGATAACAAGCAACACTAAGTAAAATACGAATAGATTCGAGACATGCAACTGGGCCAAACGTGTCATCATAGTCAACACCTTCTACTTGAGTGTATCCTTGAGCAACCAACCTAGCTTTATTCCTAACCACGCATTCATTCTCATCGATTTATTTTTAAAGATCCACTTGGTACCTATCACATTCATGTCTCTAGGTCTGGGAACTAGAGTCCAAACATTGTTACGTTCAAATTGACCTAATTCATCATGCATAGCATTGACCCAGCTATCATCTAGCAAGGCCTCTTTAAAATTCTTAGGTTCAATTAATAAAACAAAACACATATGTGATACCTCATCCCAAATCTGTCTTCGGGTTTTCATTCGATCCGATACACTTCCAATCACCGTTGATTTGTCAAGTTGATTCGGGCCACCCTTGCCGATGGTTTGAACTCAGACTTGCGACATGAGCATCAAGGGTGATGTCTCTTTCTGCACTCTTTGGACTTTGACTTACCTGTGAGGATGGTGCCGTCTCAACTTCTTATACTTGGACCTCAGCTTCTCTTTGACTTTGTGGTTCAGTATCCAAGATTGGAGACTCACCATTGTCATCCTCATTTGTTGCTGGAGTAGGGGAACCTGTATCATCTATAACCATATTGATAGATTCCATTAAAGAAGAAGTTCGCAGGTTATAGACTCGAAAAGCCTTACTAGTGTTTGAATACCATAGAAAAATACCTTCATCACTTCTGGAATCAAATTTTCCCAAAGGCTTTCTATCTTTGAAGATTTAACACTTACTCCCAAAGGTTTTAAAGTATTTTACATTAGGTTTCAATCCCTTCCACAATTCATATGGAGTTTGTAAAGTGTCGGGCCTTAAATACACGCGATTTATGACATAAACAGCAGTATTTAGGGCTTCAGCCCAAAACTTTGGAGGAAGACTCTTAC
Organism: Camellia lanceoleosa; assembly: GCA_025200525.1. Taxonomy (NCBI): domain Eukaryota; kingdom Viridiplantae; phylum Streptophyta; class Magnoliopsida; order Ericales; family Theaceae; genus Camellia; species Camellia lanceoleosa. The sequence continues at coordinate 224,601 of JANUSC010000333.1, read as the reverse complement.
TAAGGAGCATGACCCTAGCCATTTCTTGAACAACTCTATTCTTCCTCTCAACCACTCCATTTTGTTGTGGAGTAATGGGTGCAGAAAATTCATGCTTAATTCCATACATATCACAAAAATCCAAAAATGAACTATTTTCAAATTCACGACCATGATCGGTTCGATTCTTATGATACACCCAATGGAAACACCTGCTCATTTTGGATTTTAAGGACTAAAGCCCGAAAGCATCAAACGACGATTTTTCCTTAAAAAATTCACCCATGAAAATCGAGTAAAATCATCAACAGTTAAAAAAATATATCTTTTACCTCCAATGCTTTCAGTGCGAGTAGGACCCATTAAATCCATGTGAACCAATTCAAGAAGATGTTTGATTGTAAAGCTGTTCACCTTTTTATGAGAGGCACGGGTTTGCTTTCCAAGTTGACATGGTCCACACACATGGCTCAAATTCTTACCCAGTTTAGGTACTCCTCTCACAAGCTCTTTGTTGGCTATCTTAGTTAGGTCTTTGAAATTCATGTGACCTAATCTTTGATGCCACAAATCAATGTTACTTATGATGGCAGAGTGACAAGTGAGATCATTAGTAGTAACAATCCCATAGCAGTTATCAGATGTGCGAACCCCATGTAAGACAGTATTTCCCTTTTTATCCAAAATTTCACATTTATTTTTAGAAAACAATACTTCATGATGGGAATCACACATTTGACTAATGCTCAAAAGATTTGCTTTAAGACCATCAACAAGTAGACCATTATCCACTTGGGAAGACCAAAGAACACTTATAGAGCCCTTACCAATGACTCTAGAAGTGCCACCATCTCCAAAAGTAACAATTCCTCCTTCATATTTTTCAAGAGAGGTGAAGTAGGATTTGTTACCAGACATGTGACGAGGGGAAGGTGAATCTCTTCTTTCATGGAATTGGCTCAGAATTTCCCATGTATCTTTAGCCTTTGTGCAGTGAACAACTCGTTGCTGTTCTTCATCAGAAATTGTTCCACGAATAGTAATCAAGGCTCTCTGATTGCTTGGATTGTCTGTACTTTCTGTATCTTCTTCAATGGCTTGCCAACCTCCTGGGTCAAAAGCTCTCAGAAAAGCTCTCATTATGATCTTTCAATACAGGTAGTTACTCTCATCAAAGGTGGGAGCATGATGCAGGTTTTGACCACGATCTGATTCCGATGGCTTTGGAAGAGGTTGGCGAAAGAGGACCAAAATGCCATGAAGGCACTATCCCCGTCTTCACCGGATTCAGGTTCTTCGGGTTCTTGCTCCGACCCGCTTTCATCATCCCAAGTCACAGTGTAGACTTCCTTTCGGTTCTTTTTCGAAGGGCATTCAAGGGCAATATGACCAAACCCTTGACATTCATAGCACTTGACCCCTTGCTCCTTTACAATCTTCTTTTCAGTTTTTGGAGCAAATTTTGGTGGAAAAGTTTTGGGTTTTTCATTACTTTTGTCTTTTGAACTAGAGTCTCTGAGATTAGGCTTCTTTTTCTTCAAAATTTTTTTAAACTGCTTAGTAAGCATAGCCATCATCTCGCACTCTAAATCAAATTCATCTCCGGAGTTTTTGCGGTCTCATGAGCTAGTGAAAGCTACACTATCTTTTGTTTTTTCTTTGAAATTTGGTAGGCTTCATAAGTTTGCAAGTTTCCAACCAATTGATCAAGCTTGAGGGTATCAACATTCGAGCCTCCTTAATGGTCAAGCCGCTTTTGATTGAACTTCTCGTAAGGATCTCAAAATTTTTCCAACAATTTTAGCTTCTGGGATTTTTTCCCAGAGTGTGAAACAGGAATTCACGATATCACTCGCTTTTGCATAGAAATCATCAAACGCCTCATCATCGCCAAGATAAAAAGGGTTTCAAAGGCGGAGGTGAGACGTTGAAGTTTTGACCTTTTGACAGAAGTAGTACCTTCGTGAATCGTTTCAAGAATGTCCCAAGCCTCTTTTGCTACCTCACACGTGCAGATACGACGAAACTCTTCAGATGTGACGGAGCAAAACAGGGAATTGAGAGCCTTGCTGTTCAAACTCGAGTTTTGGTAATTAGTTATGCCTCATTTATCAAGGGGTTTAGGAATATCAACACCATCAATGGTGACAATAGGTTCACTCCACCCATAGATCACGCAGTGCCAAACTTTCTCATTGATGGATTTTAAAAACGCTTTCATACGAGCTTTTCAATAAGAATAGTTTGTACCGTCGAGTAAAGGAGGTCTATGAGTCAAGTTACCTTCACGAATAGAATCCATAATACTAGTCACACAAAATCACACTCCTATAGTTTTGATAAAAACAAAGAGTGACCCGCTCTGATACCAATTGAAAATCCTAAGTGATTCGCGATTAGATCAGGATTTAAAATATTCCAATTCCCGAATATTTAAAACACTCAATCTAAATCATCAAGCACTTACAAAAGTGATTTAGATTGTTGTTTTATGAATAAACAATGAATCGACACAAACGATTTTTACATGGAAAAACCACAATTGAAGAATCTTCAATTGTAATAAAAAAAATCACGGGTGAAACGCCACTAATCAATCCATTACTGAAGAAAGAAATATTACAAAGATAATACACAAATTACCCAACTTAGTCAATTTGCCTTTGAATCTTCTGTAACTCTTTCACCAAGCTGCCTCGAATCGATCTACCTGAAGTTGAATCCACAACTTCACTTGTCGAATTAACAACTACGTACAGAATCAAACGCCTTTTGAAACTCTACGTTTGAATCTTCAGAATCCACCAAAGAATAACACTCTTGAATATGAAGTAACAACCTCCTTGATGTATGTATCTTAGATCATGAGTGAAGAACTCTCTCAAAACATCAAGGAAAACTCACAAAAAACTCTCCAGAAGAAAACCTTAGAAAACCTCAAAGTAGATCTGAAAGAGTAATCCTAGTTTTTGGAGAAAACCACTTACTTATAGAAATTCAGATTCTGAAGCTCGCTCAAGCGAAGCTTCTCTCGCTCGAGCGAGAACCTTAACTCGCGTGATTTCCATAAGCGCCGCCGAGCCATTTAAACCTTCGCCGAGCGAGAAATGAACTTTTCAGTTTTATGCAGACGCGATCCTTCGCTTCAAGCCACCTAGTCTTCGCCGAAAGACATTCATCTCTTTCGTGTTTAAGCCAAACACGCCCTTCGCTCGAGCGAGGAAGACAAAACAGTAAGGAAATTTTACAACTCGATTAACAAAGTTGTTCGCAGGATTGACAAGAACAAGAAACCTAACAATCATGTCTTCTGTTATTTTTTCATCACCAACAGAAATCAGTGAATTTCATTCTTTTCATTAATCATATTCGATTTGTGACATCCCGTAATTGTGCTCTTGAAGCACAAAATTATTGTTTATCATTGTAAGAATACAAAGAAATTATAGAATGGTCATTTCTCCTAGAGCACTGATTGGGAGCTCTAACCCAGCAGCTTTAATGCCAGCTCTAATGAGCTAGCATGGAGGAAGGAAAAAAAAATAGAAATTTAAAAAAAAAAAAAAAAAAAAAACAATGCTCTTGAAGCACAAAATCTATGTATAGCAACATACTAGAAAAATCAACAATGTTATAGACTCCCAAAAATACAACACCCATAACTTTTACTCACCTATGATTGGTTCAAGAAGGAAAGAAAAAATAAATAAAAACACATGATTGGTCCACATTATTTTAGGGGTCATGGGATCCCCAACTTTGGGGGTCTTAATCATTTTTGCTAGAAAACAACAACGCTACAAACCTCCAAAAAACACAACACCCACAACCCCCACTCACTTGTAACTGGTTTAGGAAGGAAAGAAAAAAATAAATAAATAAACAAAAACTCATAATTGGTCCACATCATTTTGAGAGTCATAAAAATCTCCAATTTTGAGGGTCCAAGCATTTTGCCGAAAAACAATAATACTAAAACCCCCAAAAAATTTGGAAGTCCCAAACATTATTGCATGCGCTACGAGTTTTTTGGGAGTGCCAAATTTATTTTTTAAAGACATGTAATCATTGTACTTAAATTCAAAATTTAAAATATTTTTTCAATAATGTTCTTTTTTTAAAATTTTTTAATATATTTATAATCATTTAACAGGGATAGTTTTGAAATTTACATTTTTTTTACTTTAACTTTTTAAATGGGACTATTATTTTGAGACATTTCAAAAAAAATAATAGAATAGGAAGGAAGAAGTATATATATATATTACAAAAATACTTGGTAGCTCAAACTGGTGGTTCGAATGACTAATGTATCAAAATGACGTTGCTTTTACTTTCAAAATGACGTCATTTTGAAACATTTGAACCATTCAGTCATAAAAATTCGAGCAACTAATCATTGTTGTATTTTTTATTGGTATAGGATAGTGATAGTTGAATGCCTCAAATTGTGCTAGAAAAAAGTATGTGTGTTTTTGTTTGTTTGTCTATTCCTCCTCTGAACCATTCTTCGTAGGTGTGCAAGACGCGCAAGCATTGGTAATTCATTTGTCGAGCTATTTGTGGCATCAAATAATAAACTAATTCGTAATTTAGAACAGTAGAACCAAACTTTGATTTTCTTTGCCTTGATTTTCAAATGCTATATATATCTATCATTGGCCAACATATATATTGGCTATGTTTTTAAATAAGAGTATCGGGACATATATCAATATTGGCAATCACGAGTTATGAATATATATGTATGTCACGAGTCACGGGATATACATATATATTGGCTATGGCTTATCTTCTTATTTCAGGTTGTGATCACAAGTCACCAGAAAACTCTAAAATGACAATATGAAGAACAGATTAACGTATAAATGAAGATTTAAAGTTATGATTAGACGGAGTAACTAGGAGATAAGCTGTGTATGAAGAATTTGCAGAATCGCTATATTGATGCTTAATCTGATGTTTCTTTTGCTTTGATGATATGGTTTGATCTAATCCTGATTTGTTTGATTTGATTATATTTGTGTTATTTGGAAATGTAGATGCCAATTTGATTGATTGCATTGTTAAATTTATTTTGATTCGCTTGTTTTATTAGAGTCGAAAATTGTAGCATCATATTTGTTATTTTTAGTATATCCTATTTTTTAAGGGTTTTTTTTTTTTTTTTTCTCTTTCTTCTTCAATTCTTTTGCACCATGGATAGGAGTTAGATGAAACTTCATAATAGAAGGTCACCTCAATACATTGATGGGGTGAGGGAATTTATCTTGTTTGCTCGTGATCATATGAAACCAGGGGCAAATAAGATTTGGTGTCCATGTTATAGATGTAACAACCATATTCAAAAAATCATAGAGAAAGTTGAAATTCATTTGTATGCATATGGGGTGGTCATGAGTTACACTAGGTGGGTGTATCATGGGGAAGGTTTTGAGTTGAATGACAATGATAACTCGCAAAATGAAAATGACAAATATCTCGACAATGTGTCAGAGAAGTCAAATAGCCCCAATACTGTGGTGCGAGAAGTTATTCATGACATACGAAGTGGAACAACCACATTTGGTTATGTGGGAGAAGCATCTAGTAGTCGTAATCCTGACTTACCAAGTAGTTGCTAGAAAAAGAACTAGTTTGGTAATACAATGCCCAATCAATTGAGGAATTTTTGTTTCTATTTATTAGCAACATTTTCAAAATTTTATCGTCGAAGGTCATTATATTTTTACTTTTCTGGACGACGTTTGAGTGCCTACAAGAATTGGTCTCTTAATGCTTTTGTTCACAAAATTTCCACTTTTGAGGGGGGGGGGGGGGAAATTTGGTTCATACGCTTAATTATTAGGTCACTTTGGTGGTTTCCTAAGACCTCATAAAAAAAATCAAAATGATTTTATTATAGAAAGAACTATTTTTTCAAAAACTTAGATAAGGCCTTATTTTAATGTTTGGTCTGAGGCCTCTAGAAATCTCGAGCAACTACTGCTAAAACCCTTGTAATGATAAGTCTGATATGCAAAATTGTAGAACCGGTATTGCTATGGAAAGACGGTGGCAAAGAAGGTAGCGTGGAAGGTGGCAAAGGAGAAAGGGGTGGACCTAGTGGTGGTGATTCCAGTTCTGGTGATTGGACCATTGTTGCAGCCCACACTCAATACTTCTAGTATTCATATCCTCAAGTACCTGAATGGCTTTGTAAAGACTTGTGCCAACGCAGTCCAGGCCTACGTACACGTTAAGGATACATCGTTAGGGCACATACTCATTTATGAGACTCCTTCAGCATCAGGGCGGTACATTTGTGCTGAGGGCAATCGCGTGATTCACCGCGGTGAGGTGTTGAAATTCTGGCCAAGTTCCTCCCTGAGTATCCTACTCCTTCCAAGTATGTTGAATGGTCATAGTCAAGCAATGTTATGTATACAGAACTGGCATATAGAAACATATTCAAAATATGTGAGATCTGAATGACACGTTATATTTTTGCATATATATATTTTTGTATATAGTTGTTAATTAAGTTACTCTTTAAACAAAAAAAATGCAGGTGCTCTGAAGAAATGAAACCAAGAGCCAAGTCATATAAATTGTCAAACCAAAGGCTAAGGGAGTTGGGCATGGAGTTCACACCAGTGAAACAATGTCTATACGACACTATCAAGAACCTGCAAAAGAAAGGCCACCTCCCAGTTCCCTTGCAACGCGATCCATATTCTATTCATATTCACTCTCTTATGTAGCTATTTGTAAATTATATAGCATTGCCCCTTCTATGATTTTATTTATATATATATATATATATATGTTTAAATGGTGGATCTCTCTGGAATAATGTGTACCCAAGCTTATTAATTAATGCATAATCGACTATATTCTTAATTATATTTTGAGTTTTATTTGTCTTGTATACAATGTCACATTGCACAATATGTACAAGTTAGACCATGGACGATTATCGCCACTTGCACCTTAATAGCAGATCAATGATTCAACTTCCGAACCTTTGTTTGGTGTTATGGTGATTAAAATTAAGTATTAAATTTTAGATGTCATCTGATGTATAAGACATGAAAAATGTCATCCCAACTCAGCCCAGCCTTATTATAGTGGAACATTTTGAAACAATTGTTGCGCTTAATCATCTCTTTAAGAAAGAGTTGAATTGGATTTCTCTAAGAATTGGATCAATTCAAGCAGCCTATTGGTTTGGCTTTCGATTAGGACTGAAAACTTGAATGTGCTTTTAAACTAGTCATTTGGTTTAGGGTTAATTACTATAATTTAAGGCTTCTTTCAATTCCATCCTCATAGTTTATTACCAATGTTTCAATCACTTTCTAATAAATTTAGAAGTCAGTTAAAATTGGGGCACTTTTTCATAAATTCCTTTTTACTTACTTATGTTCCATTTAGTTCACATTATTTTTTTATATTCCAATAAGTTCTATAGGTGTCATAATTACCAAAATATCCCTAATAATATTCACATTTACAGTACGAATGTTCCTTGATGTGAATGTTCACACCGTCAATGTGAATATTTGTATTGTAAAATATGAATATTCATATCACCAAATTACTAACCGTTCAAAAAATATTTCTAAGGGTAGAAATGTCCATAAAATACCTTAATTATGAGAATTATGATTTGGTAGATCAAATGTTTAAATAATAGGATTTATTGGAATATAAGAATATCTTATGGACTAACTAGAATACAAATACTTGAAAAAGAATTTTCTAATAAATCTTCCATTAAAATTCGGACAAAAAGTTACAAGCTCATCAACGACATTATAATAAAATTAAAGATTACATTTTTTATCCTCAAAGTATGTTTTTTTTTTTTTTTGCTTTTTGGTCCACAATGTTTAAATTATGTCATTTTGATCCATAATGTATAAAAAGTGTTTCAATGTAATCCTCAATATTTAAATTGCCTCTCTAAATGGAATTATATTAATTGTGTCTAAGTAGATGGAAGGTGCTTCTCAGCTAGAGTTGGGGGTGGGGATCAGCCACCTTAAAAAAGCATGGAAATACCCATCATCAAAGCAAGCCCAAGTCCATGCAAGAAGGCCCGCTGGGAAACTGGTTTTTAGTAGGGGTGAGCATGGTCCGGATTGGACTGGATTGGGGTAAAATCAGGACCAATCCGTTATCTATGGTTCTTGAAAAATTGGAACCGATCCAATCCGTTTTAATCATGGAACCAGTCCGAACCAATCCATTTAAACACGGATTGGATCGATTTAAGACCACAGATTCACACAATTAAATAACAAAAAAATATATATATAACACTTTAATTTCATAAAAACATAAAAATAGCGCTATATTAGTTCCACAATAACAACATATTTTTTTATAATAGCGATATACTGTTCTATAATTTAAACGACCATAAGAAAACTGGTTTTACCGTAAGAATTTAGACCATTATAAATTAAAATTAAAAACTAACAAACAAAAGTAATAAAAGAAGATATTATACGGATTTAGGTTTGAATTTAGGTTTTGATATAGAATAAGAGAAGATACTGTGAGGGGAATTTGTACTAAGCAGGCAAGCCGTGCTAAGTCATGACTTGAGATGCCGATTGGGTCGTGCAACCGGGCTGGTTCAGTTGAGTGTGGTCTTGCCTGAGGTCTTGGATTGAGGCTGAGCTGACCGAGCTATGCTTAGCTCGGTGGGAATTGCCAGGTCCAATTGGAGTGCAAGAGGAGAAACCCGCCAATGGTGTGCGTCAATACTGTTTGGCAGTTTTGCCATTGTTGTTTGGCAGTACTGACGCGAACACGTGTAAGGAATAGAGAGGCAAGACCACCACTGTCCGTGGAAGGACAATGAGAGGTAGTGCAAGATAATCTCTCGAGGCATGGCGACCTAGAAAAAGGAAAGAAGAACGTTAGAGGTATGCGATCTGAACAAAACTCTCTCTCTCTAAACAGTACTCTTCTTCTTCTTTTTCTTCAAGTGACCTAACTTGATCGTCGGAGGGCTTTCCCAAGACCACCCGCGGGCAATTTCACCGTTCGTGTTGCTGTGTGTGACGCCATCAAGTGAAGCTTGGAGTGCAAGGCGTACGGAGAGCAAAGGATATTTCGCCCCCGTACAGATACTATGGGGGACAATGTATAATAAAAATATAGACTATTTGTATACGGTTCGGATCGGTTCCAATCCAGAACCGTGGGGTTCAATCCAGAACCAATCCATGGACTACGGATTTTTAATTCTTCAATCCAGAACCGAACCACGGATTCAAAAAATCAATCCAAACTTATCGGATTGGACTGGACTGGATCGGATTACGGATTTCACGGATTCCTTGCTCAGCCCTAGTTTTTAGGGATATAAAAGTTCCTCTCTAGGAACAGTAGCGAAAATAGTTTCCTTATACCAATTAGATTATATTGCAGGGGTAGTGAGTGTGATTTTCCTTTAATTATATGTTCGTTTAAGTTATTTTGAATAATGTATTTATTTTGATTGATATATCAATTGTTTTGTAGATTTGTTTACATATGTTTCTGGTGGAGTGGATTGATAGTCTCCCTTTGTGAAGATCAATTCCTTGTCTTAAAAAAAATTAAAATATTTATATATAATGGGTTGGCAAAGTTTAAAGATTCACATTTGTGTCTGTTAAACAAAAGATTTTGTATTGATCCTCAACTACCAAACACAGTTGTCTGTTTTCTTTTGTTCCTTTTGGAATGGCCCATGTAGTTTTCTTATTTTTATTTTTTATTTTTTTTCAAAGATAGAGAAAAAAAGTACAAATGCAGTATTTAGTTTACCGACATGAAATAGGAGAAATGGCCATTTTTTTAATGAGAAATGTTAGGGATCATGAAAATTTTTTCATGAAAATGATCATGAAAAATTTGTGACCCTTAGATTACCTTGATTAGTGTGTGGTGTTTTATTGTAAGTGTAATTCAAAGATCACAAATCTTTCATGACCATTTTCATGAAAGACTTTTCATGATACCTAGGATTGCTGTTCTTTAATCTCTTTGTATTCTTACAACAAAAATGCTTTATATCACTAATTTAACACCACTAAACAGACCGCTAATGACGTGGCGAGATGTGGACCCTACACTGATGTGATAGTTTGGCCTTTAGTTTTTTTTTTTTTTTTACACTGCCAGGTCATTAGTGCTGCTTTTAGTGATGGTGTATTAGTGGTCTAAATCGGAACTCTTCTTACAATGATAAATAATAATTTCATTTATAATATATTTTCTATTATTAATTTAATAAATCAAATATGAGAATAAATATTAGGGTAAATCACAAACACACCCTTTGAGGTTTACTTAAATTTCAAATTACCCCTTATAGTTCTAGAAAGGTTTCTATTTTCATAACAAATAGGTCATTTTATTAATAAATTATCAAGTTAATTAACAGTTTTTGATAATGTTAAAATTTTATTTCAATTAATAATTCAAATAATTTTATTATTGTATAGGTGAATAGTTAGAAATTTTATTTTTTTAATAAATTCTATTAAATAAAAAATTCTAACAGGAAGGTATTTGTAATTTTTCAAACCACAGGGAGGAATTCGTATTTTAAGCAAACATCAGGGAGCGTATTTGTAATTTACCCTAAATATTATGATAAAAATATTATGGGTGGAGTATCAATAAATCTCATAATATGAACTTGTGCACTAATTAGTCCTCCATCTTTTCTGATAAACCAAAAGGTCCTAAAACACTAGGAACACTACAAGAAATTGCATTTTTCGCAACGCAACAAAATATGTTACTAAAAGAGAAAATTCGTTGGCAAAGAATTTTGCTGACACACAAAGCTACGTCGACAACCCATAGGCAAAAGTGAGTCGGCAAAAGTTTTTGCCGACGAAATTCGCATTGCATTGGTAAAAGTAATGCCTTTAGCGACGAACATAGTCGTCAATAAAAGCCTTCATCCATCGTCGGCAATTTACCTTGCGTCGGTAAAAGTAATTCAAATATGATGATTGTGTGACACTTTTTATGCGACAAATTTGCATGGCCAAAAAATATGCTTAAAGCAACAAAATATGAGCCGGCAAAAGTAAACATTTGGTGACACATTTACACCAGTAAATGTTGCCATTTGCTCACGATTTGTTTGACGATAAAACTTTACTTTTGGCAACGACAAATTGGTATTGGCAAAAAATACACTTCTAGCAACACAATATGAGTGCATAAAAATAAACTTTGGTAACACATTTACCAACAAGTAATTTGTCGAGAAAGCTTTACTTTCTAGCAACGACAAATTTACAGCGGCGAAAATAATTGAAAATCATTTATATATTTTTTTTATAAGATTTATAGATTTACAAGAGGCATCCCTCAGGCACCACTATTACAAACTAATAACATTGATATGAAATCACCTAAAGTTGATTTGCAAGCAAAAAAACACTGTTGATACTGCTTTTAGAAGCAGTGTCTAAAACTTAAAAGACTAAACTCACTAAAATACTCAAATACATCCAAATTGTGAATCCACAATAGAAACAGTAGATAACAAAATAAAACATAAAACTAACAAAGATAGGCAAAACGAGACCACAATCACCCACAAACTTACAACAACCCAAATGTCTATTGCACATTGATTACATCGGCTTCCCTAAGCCCTTTTTCTTGTCTTTCAATGGTCCTCTTGGAATTTTATTGAGAACCTTGGCATCAAACACTGCATACTGTTTCTTTATCTTGATCATTGCTTTCTCTAAAAACGAATCAACTTGATCCTCGTACTTCTCATATAGTACAGGCACTCGTGTGTAGCAATACAAAGGTTGTTTCATCAAATCACAATAATTAAGACTAGGTATAGTCTATAAACAAAAACCTACATTTGATATATCACAAAAAAACCAAACAGACCACTAAACAGACCACTAATGACGTGGCGAGATGTGGACCCTACACTAATGTGATAGTTTGGCTTTTAGTTTTTTTTTTTTTTTTTTTTTTTTTACACTGCCACGTCATTAGTGCTGCTTTTAGTGATGGTGTATTAGTGGTCTGAATCGAAACTCTTCTTACAATGATAAATAATAATTTCATTTATAAAATATTTTCTATTATTAATTTAATAAATCAAATATGAGAATAAATATTAGGGTATGAAAATCCTGTGTGATTCGTGATTAGATAAAGATTAAAATATTCCAAAACTCAAAAATTCCAAAACACTCAATCTAAAATCATCAAGCACTTACGAGAGTGATTTTAGATTGTTTGTTTTTAGGAATAAATAATAAATCAACACAAACGATTTTTTACGTGGAAAAACCACAATTGAAGAACCTTCAATTGTAATAAAAAACCACGGGCAAACCGCCACTAATCAATCCACTACAGAAGGACTACAAGGTTACAAAGAAACCATACAAATTACCCAACCCAGTCAATTTGTCTCTGAATCTTCTGTAAACCTTTCACCACGCCGTCACGAACCGATTCAAGTTGATTCCACACCACAACTTCACTTCTCGAATTAACGACTACGTAAAGAATCAGACGCCTTTTGAAACTTTACGTGTTGATCTTCGGATTCCATCGAAGAGAACACTCTTGAATATGTAGTATCAAACTCTTTGATGTATGAATCTCAACTCATGAGTTTAGAACTCTCTCAAGAACATCAAAGAAAACTCATCAAACTCTCGTAAGAACACTTCAAACAAAACTCTAGAATTCTTGAATCAGATCTAGAAAAAAGTTAGATTAGTTTTAGGAGAAAACCATCTACTTATAAAAAACCAAAAAGAATCCCAATCCTGAAAGAAACCAATCACTTGAAAATTTTCCGGATTCAAGCTCGCCGGCGAGAAGCTTATCTCGCGTGATTTCTACTAGAGTCTTCGCCGAGCCACGAACTCTTCGCCGGCGAGGAAACAACACTTTCGTGTTTTTGTATGGAAGCAATTCGCCGCTCGAGCCACTGCGATCTTCGCCGAGCGAGCATTGACCTTCGCCGATCCACCAATTCTATGCTCGAAAGACATTCATCTCCTTCGTGTTTTATACAGATGCATCCTTCGCCGAAAGCAAGGAAGAAAAAAACATAGAAAATTTACAACTCAATCATCGAAGTTTTGTTCACGGATTTTGACAAGATAGGACCTAACAATCTCCCCTTTGTCAATACAGACAAAACTTTCTAAACAATTTTCCTGAACACAAGAGCTAACTAAATCAATTACAACTCAAAGAATTTGCCAAACAATTACAACTCAAGGAATTTGCTAACTAATTACAACTCAATGATAGACCACAATGAAACCAATCTTGATAACCACCCAATCTGCACACCATAACTTGAAAAAGATTTGTTATGTACCAAAAAAACAATATCAAGATCAAGTAAGCAATCCATGAAGCTGTAACATGAGTCTGCAGTATCATGAGTATGCATATAACACAAAGAGCTGTAATGCATATAACACAAAGAGCTGTAATGCATATATCCAAAAATATCAACATCAATCCTGTCATCAAAACAATATATCCATAGATCATATCAAAACAATATATCCTAATGTAATCATCTCCCCCTTTTTGGCCGGGAGAGAGACAAAAGTAGGCAAGAAATAGTAAAAACTGTCCAAAAAGTACAACTATCCATGAGAATAAACCAAAAGATGACAGAAAATGACCAAAAGCCAATACTAGGAAGAAGGTGGTGGATGCCGATCCAAGTAGAGAAAGTATCTGTGCTACCGAGCACTCTGCTCGTCAAGTCGAGCATCTATAAGATCAAGACGATGAGTAAGAACCTGCTCCAAGCTAGAAGAACCCTGGACCTGTATGGGCAGCCCCGACCTCCTCCTCCTCGGCAAGAGGATCATCATCATCCGCAACACCTGGACCACCTGCATGAGAACCCCCAACCCCGGATCCACTCCCCCTCACATGAGCCTGACTCTGTGAGACTGTGAGTTTGGTAATGGGTTTCACAGGATATGCAAACTCATCATCTTCAAAAATAGGAACATTAAGGGAAGTGAGATAATGGGTAATAAAACAACCATACGGAAGCCCTAAAGATTTTCGACCCTCAAAGACCCCAATCATTTTAAGAACAATCATCTCGGGAAGGTCAATAGGAAGGCGATGATGAATACAGTATAAAACATAGCCTTGGTCCTGAGTAATATGGGAAGAATGTGTGGTGACATAAATGTTTGCCAGACAATGATATTGAGAAGACGGAATCATGGAAGCAACTCATTCTACTGAATGAGCGTCCCAGCGATCCACGTCCTGGAAACACCACACAATTCTGAAGCAACCAAATCAAAATTGACACCCGACCTGGTAAGAAATGGATAATGACAAGCACCAACGTCAGGAAGACCAAGAAACTCACGAAACACATCCTCATTGATAATAAGAGATTGTTTCCTAACCCAAGTCTGAAAAGAGGGCAAAATTTCTTTCTAAATAGAATGAATATTACAGTAGAATTCTCGGACAAGACTTAAATTTTGGGGACCTGAAAAATGGAGAACTTGATCACCACCTAATGGATCAAACAAAGAACGAATGGGAAGGACATCAAAAGCATTAGGTAACACATTGCACTCTAGGTGAACTTTGCGAGAGGCAAAAGATTCTCGAAACAATTTTGCCTTTTCTTTTGATTCAAATTTGACAGTGTTGTAAGAAGGGCGAGAAACAGTCGTCTTTCGACGTTTAGAAGATTCTGCCATGATGAACAAAAACCCACAATACACTGGACATGAACCAAAGAAACCAAAACCAAAATCAGTAACCCCAAATCCCCAAGGCCAAATCAAGGAACACAGACAGACAAACAGGAGTCCATTAGTCCAAAAACAAACATGTGAGAACAATAAGTATAAGATATGAGGTTATGAGTCCAACAGAAACCAGTAGGGCAGCATTATGAAAAACAAACAGAGAAACATAACAATAGCCAAAGAGAAAGACAAGTAGAACAACAAAACAGAGCAAGATGAACAAAGAGCATAAGGCAGTAGCAGATATGAACCAGATATCAACAATAAGAAAATCAAGGGAAACAAAACATAGTCAGACATGGCTAGATAATGGAACAACACGAAAAACCCAATATTAGACTTGAAAAGCCCTAAAATCCCCAATGTTGATACAAATAACCATCACATATAAAACCTTCCCCAATGCAGATTATAAGATGAACACCATGTATCCTAGAACATGAATGAGACAAAAACAAAAAAACCAGTAGCACAGAACTAAAAAACAACAAGAATGAAGTCTAGATAGAGGCAGAGCACAAGCACAATCCCAATCCGAAATAAAGAAAAAAAATAAACAAAAAATAAATAAAAACTTACCAATTATGAGGAATGTGCAAGGAAGAAACAAAAGAAACCCTAAATCCAAGAGAGAAGCCTCAAACGAGCCTAGCAAGGGAGAACACAAAAGCCCTAGGGGAGAGAGAGAGAAGAACACGAAGCGATGCAAACAAAAACTGAAGAGACCCCTTTTTAAAAAAACTGAACCGCGACAGTTCGCTCGAGCTAGGACACGGTCGCTCGAGCCAAGAAAACAAGCTCTCAGGTTGAATGCAGAAGCAAACGCACGCTCGAGCGAGGAACGCGTCGCTCGAGCCAAGAAGAAAAAAACATTTTTTTTTTTTTTTTTTAAAAAAAACAAAAAACAAAAACACCTAGGATGTCTTGTAATAGGTAAGGTGACCAAGTGACAGACTATACCATAAGGACAAAGAAATCCATCAAACTTGAGTCCTGAAATTTTGAGAAAAGAGATGAAACACCAGCTCATGAATTAAAACAGATAGTATTAAATCAAAGCCATAAGCAGCATGAGAATGCACAACTCAAAAAACACACATGAGAGCTCATATAAATGACGTGTGTGTGTGCAATCCTTGAGAGTCACAAAGCTAGAGTTAATCCTCGTAGTGATCTGATGGCTGGACCTCCGACAAGAGTAACTGACCATCACAAAGAAAAGTCAAACCACTAGGAATCACGGGGTATTTGTTGAGTAAATGCGGAAGCTCCCCCTCAGACAATAATCCTTTTTTTTTTAACACTTTTTTTTTTTTTTTTTGTGTGGGCACTCACTGGTGGCATACACGCTCAAGAGTATGGAGTCCAAACCAGAGAAGAATGAAATCATAATGATGGCCTGGTTGGTGCCTCTGAGGTAGCCTTTTCCTAATGCCCGAAAATCATGTACTGAGGGAGAAACCATGGAAGTGAAATAAGATGGTAGATGGTTAAGAGACTTAACATCACCCATGATATACCAGTATAGGTCAATTCCTCTGAAAGAGTACAAGAAACACTATCAGTGGTCCATAGAGAACTTTGATCACTTGTGCGGAAACCCCTGCAACAGTTTATCTCAAGGATGTGTACAGAATGAGATCATGAAGTAAATGAGTATGGGCATTCAGAATGAGCTATGAACAAAGATGAAAAAGATCTTGTATGCAACATGAGCAGTGTTCATATAAAATTTGATGCAAAGATATCAGAACTCAATCATAGATTATCACTTCAAGAATAGTAAGTCAACCACTCACACTCACCTCACAGGAAACAACCTAGTTACTGAGACATTACACCCAAGGTCTTTCTAAGAAACTCAAATCAAAGAAGATCAAGGGATTTTGTAAAAATATCAGCTTTTTGATGCTCAGTAGAAACATGTTCTAAAACAACAAGGCCTTCATCCACTAACTCTCGAATAAAATGATGACGGATGTCAATGTGTTTGGTGCGAGAGTGTTGGACAGGATTTTTTGAAATGTTTATGGCACTTGTGTTATCACAAAAAAGAGTGAGAGTGTTCTGTTCTATTCCATAATCATGAAGCATTTGCTTCATCCACAACATTTGGGCACAACAACTCCTCGCAAAGAATGTACTCAAATGGCGGTGGAGAGAGATATGGCATTCTGCTTTTTACTATGCCAGGAAACCAGATTATTCCCAAGATAAAAACACCCCCCGGATGTACTTTTCCTATCATCAAGACACCGCCTATCAAGCATCGAAAAACCAAGAATTTCAATTTGTAGTATCAGTGGAAAACCAAACCCCATACCCCAAGGTCCCATTTATATACTTGATGATGCGTTTTACCGCAAGAAGGTGAGACTCTTTAGGACTGGCTTGGTAACGAGCACAAACACCGACACTGAAGGAAATATCAGGACGACTGGCTGTGAGATACAACAGACTCCCTATCATACTCCTATAAAGGGTAGGATCAACATCAATACCAGAGAAATCTTTGGAAAGGTGAAGACTGGTGCTCATGGGAGTGCGTGCATGCTTGGAAAACTCAAGACCAAACTTGGACACAAGATTTTTAGCATACTTAGACTGAGAAACAAATATGCCCAAAGGAGACTGTTTAATTTGGAGACCCAAAAAATAAGACAACTCTCCCATCATGCTCATCTCAAACTCATGTGTCATGCAATCCGAAAAATATTTCACAAGATGATCAGCAATGGAACCAAACACAATATCATCAACATATATCTGAGCAACAAGAATATGAGACTTAGTATGTTTCACAAATAATGTCTTATCCACACTACCCCTTTGAAAATCATTACCAAGAAGAAAGGTAGTAAGCCTATCATACCAAGCCCGAGGGGCTTGTTTCAACCCATACAAAGCCTTGTCTAACTTGTAGACATGATTAGGACATTTAGGGTCCTCAAACCCTTTTGGTTGCTCAACATAGGCCTCTTTTTTTAAGTACCCATTCAGAAAAGCACTTTTCACATCCATTTGATACAATTTAAAGTCAAGGAAACATGCAACACCAAGTAAAATGCGAATGGATTCGAGACGTGCAACTGGGGCAAACGTCTCATCATAGTCAATACCCTCTACTTGAGTGTAGCCTTCAGCAACCAACCTAGCTTTATTTCTCACAACAGTACCATTCTCATCAGATTTATTTTTAAAGATCCACTTGGTACCTATCACATTCATGTCTCTAGGTCTGGGAACAAGAGTCCAAACTTTGTTACGTTCAAATTGACCTAATTCTTCATGCATAGCATTGACCCAACTATCATCTAGCAAGGCCTCTTTAAAATTCTTAGGTTCAATTAATGAAACATAACACATATGTGATACCTCATCCCGAATCTGTCTTTGGGTTTTCATTCGATCTGAAACACTTCCAATTACCTGTTGAGCTGGATGATTCAGTTTCACCCTTGCTGATGGTTTAAGTTCAGGACTTGGGGTGACAGGAGGAACAAGAGTGCTGTCCTTTTGAGCACTCTTTGGACTTGAACTTACCTGTGAGGATGGTGCTGTAACAATTTCTTGTGATTGAGCCGCAGCATCTCCTTGATTTTCTGGTTCAGTATCCAAGATTGTCATCCTCATTTGTTGCTAAAGTAGGTGAACCTGTGTCATCTATAACCACATTGATAGATTCCATTAATGATGAAGTTCGCAGGTTATAGACTCGAAAAGCCCTACTGTTGGTTGAATACCCTAGAAAAATACCTTCATCACTTCAGGAGTCAAATTTGCCCAAGGGCTCTCTATCTTTGAAGATGTAACACTTACTCCCAAATGTTTTGAAGTATTTTACATTAGGTTTCAAACCCTTCCACAATTCATAAGGAGTTTAGAAGTGCGGCCTTAAATACACACGATTTATGACATAAACAGCAGTATTTAAGGCTTCGGCCCAAAACTTTGGAGAAAGACTCTTACTAAGGAGCATGACCCTAGCCATTTCTTGAACAACTCTGTTCTTCCTCTCAATCACTCCATTTTGTTGTAGAGTAATAGGTGCAGAAAACTCATGCTTAATTCCATGCATATCACAAAAATCCGAAAACAAACTATTTTCAAATTCACGACCATGATCAGTTCGGATTCTTATGATACGCCCAATGGAAACACCCTGTTCATTTTGGATTTTAAGGACTAAAGCCTGGAAACCATCAAACGTATCAGATTTTTCCCTTAAAAAATTTACCCATGAGAATCGAGTAAAATCATCAACAGTTAAAAAAATGTATCTTTTACCTCAAATGCTTTCAGTACGAGTAGGACCCATTAAATCCATGTGAACTAATTCAAGAGGACGTTTTGTTGTAAAGCTGTTCACCTTTTTATGCGGAGCACGGGTTTGCTTGCCAAGTTGACATGGTCCACACACATGGCTCAAATTCTTACCTAGTTTAGGTACTCCTCTCACAAGTTCTTTGTTGGCTATCTTAGTTAGGTCTTTGAAATTCATGTGACCTAATCTTTGATGCCACAGATCAATGTTACTTATGATGGCAGAATGACAAGTGAGATCATTAGTAGTAAGAATCTCGTAGCAGTTATCAGATGTGCGAACCCCATGTAAAACAGTATTTCCCTTTTTATCCAAAATTTCACATTTATCTTTTGAAAACAATACTTCATGATGGGAATCACACATTTGACTAATGCTCAAAAGATTAGCTTTAAGGCCATCAACAAGTAAGGCATTATCTAGCTTGGGAAAACCAGCAACACTTATAGAGCCCTTACCAATGACTCTAGAAGTGCCGCCATCTCCAAAGGTAACAACTCCTCCTTCATATTTTTCAAGGGAGGTGAAATAGGATTTGTTACCGGACATATGATGAGAGCACCCACTATCAAGATACCACATGTGTGAGTCACGTGCTTTTAGAGCAGTGTGAGCAACAAAACAAATCAAATCATCTTTTCTAAGCCAAATCTTTTTAGTCTTGGTGTTCCGCCTAGACATGTAAGGTTGTCTCCTAACCCAAAAAGTATTAGAATTTCTACCCTTTTGAGACACTTTACCAAACAGTTCAAAACAATAAGGACGAATGTGGCCATACCTACCACAGTGATGACAAATAAAAACAGGTTTTACCTCCCTTTTGTTGATCTTGCCTGCTTTTGCTTGATGAAGAAAAGAGTCATCTTGATCTACCTTCAATTTCCCTTTTGCTTGAGTCTTCAAGTTATGTGAGGTAGAGGCCTGTCCTTTGTGAGCTGTCGCACCATAGCCTAGCCCTCTTTTGTCAGAACCCATTTGTTGAGACCCGAGTATGTCTTCTAGAGATCTGGAACCTTTGTTCCACATGGCAATTGTTACTCTAACAATACGGAGTTCTTCATCTTTCTGACTGACTTTCTTTTTCAATACAGCTTGTGACACCTCAAGATTTTCAAGTTTTTCTTCATATGTGGAATACACCTTCAGAAGTTCATTCCTTTTAGTTTCACAGGATAGAAGTTTTCCACATAAGTCTTGCCTGTCACTTGAGATCTTGATGACATTCTACTTTGCTGTCAAGAGTTCTCCTTTGAGTCGAACATTCTCACTCTCACATGTTTTGAGCTTGAGAGAGAGTTTGTCGTTGGTTTTAGACAAATTCAGAGATTCCTCGTACAGCTTCTTGTAAGCTTGTTGTAGTTCATCGCCATTGATCTCATCAATGTCTTCAGATGTTTCATCGTCCTCTCTTTGCTTCTCATTCTCCTTAACCTCATCCAATCTAGCAACCAAAGCAGACAAGTTGTTGGATGGAGGTGGAGGTGAATCTCCTCTTTCATGGAATTGGCTCAGAATTTCCCATGCATCTTTAGCCTTTGTACAGTGAACGACCCGTTGCTGTTCTTCATTAGAAATTGCTCCACAAATAATGATTAAGGCTCTCTGATTGCCCGGATTATTTGCACTTTCTGTATCTTCTTCAATGGTTTGCCAACCTTCTGGTTCAAAGGCTCTCAGAAAAGCCCTCATTCTGATTTTCCAATACAGGTAGTTGGTCCCATCAAAGGTGGGAGCATGATGCAAGTTCTGACCATGGGCTGATTCCAAAGACTTTGGAAGAGGTTGAGAAACTGTGGCCCAAAATGCCATGAAAGCACTATCCCCATCTTCACCAGATTCAGGTTCTTCGGGTTCTTGCTCCGACTCGCTTTTATCGTCCCAAGTTACAGTGTAGACTTTCTTTCGATTCTTTTTCGTAGGGCATTCAAGGGACATATGGCCAAACCCTTGACATTCATAGCACTTGACCCCTGGCCCCCTAACAACCTTCTTTTCAGTAGTTTGAGCAAATTTTGGTGGAAAAGTTTTTGGTTTGTCATTACTCTTATCTTTTGAAATAGGGGCTCTGAAATTAGGCTTCTTTTTCAAAAAAAATTTAAACTGTTTTGTAAGCATAGTCATTATCTCAGACTCTAAATCAAATTCAGTCTCCGGAGGTTTTGCAGTCTCATGAATACTTGTGAAAGCCATACTTTCTTTTTGCTTTTTCTTGGAAATTTGGTGTGCTTCATAAGTCTGCAAATTTCCAACCAATTGATCGAGCTTGAGGGTATCAACATTCTAAGCCTCCTCAATGGCTGTCACCTTTGATTGAAACCTCTCGGGAAGGGACCTCAACATTTTTCCCACAACTTTTGCTTCCGGGATTTTTTCACCGAGAGTGAAACAGGAATTCACGATATCACTGAGTTTTGCATAGAAATCATCAAACGTCTCATCATCGCGCATAAAAAGGGTTTCAAAGGCGGATGTGAGACGTTGAAGTTTTGACCTTTTGACAGAGGTGGTTCCTTCGTGAATTGTTTCAAGAATATCCCACGCCTCTTTTGCTATTTCACACGTGCAAATTCGACGGAATTCTTCAGGTGTGACAGAGCAGAAGAGGGAGTTGAGAGCCTTGCTGTTCCAACTCGAGTTCTGGTAATCAGTTGTGTCCCATTTATCAAGGGGTTTAGGAATATCAATGCCATCTATAGTGACAATAGGTTCACTCCACCCAAAGACAACGCAGTGCCAAACTTTCTCATCGATGGATTTTAAAAATGCTCTCATACGAGCTTTCCAATAAGAATAGTTTGTACCGTCAAGTAAAGGGGGTCTATGAGTCGAGTTACCTTCACGAATAGAATCCATAATACTAGTCACACAAAATCACACTCCTATAGTTTTGATAAAAACAAAAGTTTTTTGATAAAACAAAGAGTGACCCGCTCTGATACCAAATGAAAATCCTATGTAATTCGTGATTAGATAAAGATTAAAATATTCCAAAACTCAAAAATTCCAAAACACTCAATCTAAAATCATCAAGCACTTACGAGAGTGATTTTAGATTGTTTGTTTTTAGGAATAAATAATAAATCAACACAAACGATTTTTTACGTGGAAAAACCACAATTGAAGAACCTTCAATTGTAATAAAAAACCACAGGTGAACCGCCACTAATCAATCCACTACAGAAGGACTACAAGGTTACAAAGAAACCATACAAATTACCCAACCCAGTCAATTTGTCTCTGAATCTTCTGTAAACCTTTCACCACGCCTTCGTCACGCAGGCGATTACGAAGTTGATTCCACACCACAACTTCACTTGTTGAATTAACGACTACGAAAAGAATCAAACGCCTTTTGAAACTTTGATGTTGATCTTCGGATTCCACCGAAGAGAACACTCTTGAATATGTAGTATCAAACTCTTTGATGTATGAATCTCAACTCATGAGTTTAGAACTCTCTCAAGAACATCAAAGAAAACTCATCAAACTCTCAGAAGAACACTTCAAACAAAACTCTAGAATTCTTGAATCAGATCTAGAAAAAAGTTAGATTAGTTTTAGGAGAAAACCATCTACTTATAGAAAACCAAAAAGAATCCCAATCCTGAAAGAAACCAATCACTTGAAAATTTTTTGGATTCTGAAGCTCGCTCAAGCGAGAAGCTTATCTCGCGTGATTTCTACTAGAGCCTTCGCTCGAGCCACGAACTCTTCGCTCGAGCGAGGAAACAACACTTTCAGGTTTTTGTATGGAAACAATTCGTCGCTCGAGCCACCTTCATCTTCACTCGAGCGAGCATTGACCTTCGCTCGATCCACCAATTCTATGCTCGAGCGCACATTCATCTCCTTCAGGTTTTATACCAGACGCAGTCCTTCGCTCGAGCGAGGACATCTTCGCTCGAGCGAGGAAGAAAAAAACATAGAAAATTTACAACTCAATCACTGAGTTTTGTTCACGGGATTTTGACAAGATAGGACCTAACAGGGTAAATCACAAACACACCCTTTGAGGTTTACTTAAGTTACAAATTACCTCCTGTAGTTCTAGAAATTACATTATGCCCCCTAAGGTTTCTAATTTCATAACAAATAGGTCCTTTTATTAATAAATCATCAAGTTAATTAATGCTTTTTAATAATGTTAAAATTTTATTTCAATTAATAATTCAGATAATTTTATTATTGTATAGGTGAATAGTTAGAAATTTCATTTTTTTAATAAATTCTGTTAAATAAAAAATTCTAACAGGAAGGTATTTGTAATTTTTCAAACCACAGGGGGCAATTCGTATTTTAAGCAAACATCAGGGAGCGTATTTGTAATTTACCCTAAATATTATGATAAAAATATTATGGGTGAAGTACCAATAAATCTCATAATATGAACTTGTGCACTAATTAGTCCTCCATCTTTTCTGATAAACCAAAAGGTCCTAAAACACTAGGAATGTCACATTTGTCCTATGTCACGCACTTGTTGATGTGTGTATTAGGGACGAATTTGGTTTTTTTTGCTTATGGTGAAATTACAGATCTGTACATAAAACGCACTATAGGCTTTTTGTGTTTTCTGTCATTTTCAATTGAATCTTCTGATCTTCATATGGAAACGTTAGAAAGCAACATTTCCACATTTGAACATTCCCATGTTTGTTGATTAAAATCATTGATAGTGTTTAAGGATTTCAAAAAGAGGGTTTTACGAAAATTCTACATTGTGATTTCGGCTGGAACCTTAGATAACGAAACAAGAACACTAACGAACCACCTTCAATTTAAGACTAATAATAGCAGAGTATTCTCCACCCGACACTTGTTTGACACAAAGGCACATTGATTCTGCCATTGTTGAAGCCGTAAACGATGACCATGAAATGCGAAGTTGTGTGATCTTAAACACTGTAAACGATGCAACGACGATTCAAACCCCAAAACTACAAAATCGCATAGACACATAACATTGCGTATGGTAATGAACACAGAATGTATTTGTTACATTAGGAGGTCGTTTCGTTAGTTATTGTTGTAATGGTGGTGTGGGGGTGATGTTAAGCAGTTAGGGTTTCTTATTTAGAATGGAATACATGAGTTGTGGTTAACGTGTCAATGTAAAATTTATGTAAATGCCTTGTTTGGAGTCTTGATTTGTCCTGTTTTCTTGTAATTTTTTGAAATGTTCATTATAGTGGTAATGTGATTTATCCCATGCGGTGAATGGATTTAGCGTCATTTTTTTTATTAGGGTAATGTGGAATTACATTGTCCCGATCAAGGTTGTGTCTTGCATTGTTTAGTGATGTGATGTAATTATCATTCTTTGGCTCCAATGTGAGGTTACTATGTGGATGTTTGGGAAGTGACTATTTTAGAGGCTTTCTGACTTTTTGACTATTTAAGTAGGCTATTTTAGTTTTTGTGTTTGGGAAGATATGATGGATTTTTATTTGAGTTGGTGTATTGAAAAATGTGTTGAAATGATGTTTGAAATTAAAATGACAAATTTGTCCCTAACCTCACATTTTGCAAAATTAATCTAAAGGGGCAAAATTGTAATTTATCAACCTGTTACTATGACAGTGGTAGGCTGTGCCTACACAATCACTATGACAACCCCACAGCCAGGCTATATTTTTTTTTTTTAATTTTTTTTTTAAACCATTGGTTTAGGGGCTATTAGGCTCTTTTTTTTTTTTTTTTTTTTAACCTTAAAGTTAGGTTCCCAAACCACTACAAGAAATGCCACTTTTGGCTACCAAAAGATTGGTCGCCAAAAGTTCAAAATTTGGTCGGTGATTGTATTTTGCGACCAAGAAGTTTTGTAGCCAAGTTCGTCGCCTATACCCTGTAGGCGATAGTATTGGCGACTAAAATTTATTTGGTCGCCGAAAGTGTAACATTTGCCTACTAAATTTATTTTAGTCGGCAAATGTTAACTTTCGGCCACTAAAACCATTAGTCGCCGAATGTGATTTTTGGCTACTACCATTCGTGTGGTCGGGGAAGGTGTGACTTTTTGCTACAAAAGAATTAGTCATCAAAACTTAACATTTGGCTACGAATCCGTAGTTAGTCGGCAATTGTGACATTTCAGCCACTAATGTTGTAGTCACTAAAAGTTCTAAATGGAAATTTTAACCAACTATTTATTACTTTTTGCTACCAAATGTTTTAGTCGCCAAATGTTTTTGCTACTAAATTATTGGTCGCCAAAAAATTCCAACTACGTATTTGGGTACCAAAATATTTGGTGGCCAAATATTTTCTGTTTTTTTTTTTTCCAAAAAAATTCTAAACAACCTACATCCATGTTTAATACAACCTGTACGTACATAATACAGGATTCCATATAACCCAATATAACCCATCAACGCTAAATATATTATCAAGCATTCAACAACGTGCACACATTCTAGTTCCAACAATCCAAAACATTAAAAATAAAGGTTCAATTCTATATATAATACAAATTCCATACGAACCAAGTCTAATCCAACGTCAATAATTTCATTTCATACATAATACAGATGACTGTCAAACATGATTTTGAACAACCATTTCATGGCAATATGGAATAGGATCTCAAGAACAATGTGTCAAGCCTGGCCTCATAGTAGCCGGTGATCTTGCTTTTAGAAATCAATAATACAACCAAGGTTAATAATCTATTACACAAATATTTTTAAGTATCAGGCTTCTCTACAGCCTAAACTTGGATTGAACTATGTCAGATTTTTATGGGCCCACCACATAACCGACATCGATGATCCGAACTGTTCAATGAGCAGGGCTGAGAGTTAGATAATACATCCATATCCACCACTTGGGAATTTGCTGCAAGAAGCAATATAAAATGCAACTTAGGTCAACATCTCTAGAGTTTATGAAAATAACGCATTTTTTAGAAGACATCAAAAAATTCTTTTTCAAATTTTCAGCAATTGTTTTTCTCACAAAAATTAAAATAACAAGTGTTAACTAAAACCAATGCAGATACCACACTGAGTAAAGGTTAGTAGCTTACCGGTTGAGGAATCAGATACCAGAGAACAGGCTCAACATTGTGTAGAAGGCTGACTGTAAAATTGCAGCCACTGGAAAGGTCAGTGTCAATGCAACAAACAGCATTCCAAGATAAGTGAAGTAAAGAAATGTACAAAACATGGCATAAAAGTACCAGAAAACCTTACAAGCTGACCAATAATACCCAATCATTGGATATGCAATGATCACAAATGCAATCACTTGGACTTGGAGATACAGAACCTCAACCGTGACCTGCAAAATTAGCACGTGCATTTAAATTTGGACAAGGTGGATTTGGTTAGCTCTAGTATTCGATTGAAAAAATCATAGTGCAATAAGCTAGCATTCTGGAGGACAAGACAATTATAAAGAAGCCCGCTGCATAAAGCATTATTGATTTCCAGAAGCTCTACGAAAAATGCCAAAAACATTGAAATAGCTCAACTGACTCTTCGAAGCTTTAGGTACTAAGAGGTTAAAACTTTGATCCCATTTTGAGAAAATCAAGTATTTAAGAAATTTATACCTGAGCAAGTGCATAAGCCCACGAACCATACATCTAGATCGCTCCGTTGCGGCATATGGTAAAACTGATGAGGAATTATTTATGCCCAAGAAGATCGTAGCAGAGAATATTGAACAAAGTGGATTGAAGACACCCTGTTGGCTATTTCTATCAAATAAAAGGATTATTTATGTTAGACACGTACAGAAGTCTATCCAATAAAATAATAATGGAATCCCAGATCTAATAATGTAGTAATTACAGTTCAAATGAATCAGGAGGTGGAGTACTCCACCTATTTACATGCTCTCTATTGTTCCTACAATCACAATGAACGAAAATGAATCACAAAAATGAAAATTGTTATCATAAAACAATCATTATTGTATCACAGCAAGCAAGTTTGTAATGACCATCCTAACTCAAAAGAGAAAGAAGTGGTGAGCAGTTGAACTCACTGATACAAGACACAGTTCTTATAAACTTGGGCGAAATCAATGCAAAGTTGAGCTTCTGCTGATCTAGAAGTGATCTCTAACATCCATGTTGCTGGATTGTAATTATTTCTGATCTTTTGCACCCCTGAGGTAGCCTGTTAGAGAGAAATGGTTGTAATTAATATGATCAATACTTCAATTTCTGCTCTTTTATGTATTCTTGTAGCAAACTGACCTCAAAATATTCTATGACACTGCTTGAATGCTGACCTAATGGTCCAGAGTAAATAACCTGTCCGCTGGCTTTCAACAGAATTAACTACAATGTAAAGGAGGCATTAGACTTAATTAATCTACATTGAATAAAAAATATGGAATTAGATTAAAAGACCATTTTTAAATGGTGGATGTTCTCTAGAAACAAATGTAAAAAATGTCCTTCTTATTGAAAAAGAAACAAAATGTAACAGTAATGTAATGCAATAGACGGAAAGACTCAATATTCCAAACTCTTCAAATCAGGAGGTATGGTAGGCCTTGAAGCTTGTCACATTAATGTATCATTTTCTGAGTCAAGCTTACACTATTGAGCTAGAAATTCATTCAAAGCAAGTCCAACCTCGCCATATGTCAACGGGGCAACCCGAAATCCCCACTTCAACCATGTTGGCATAGAGGCTGCAAGCAACAAGATAGCTTAGCTTTAAGTTCATCTTAAATAATCATCCAAAAATCAGGTTGGAAGAGTGATCGAAATCTTACATTTTGGGATGATGAAGCCACTAAAAAATAAGACAAACTATACAAACAAACTACCAGCTGTTGTAGAAGCAACTGCGGTGCGGAAGACAGATGCCACAAAACGAAACATGGATGTAGCTGCTAAGTGTAGAGCTAAAAATAGAATGAACTGGAGAAAGAACCTAAGATACAAGGCAATGATAGAAATTAATTCAAAATTCCCATTCAGTTTCAGAAGGGTGTGTATGTGTGGTGTGAATGTTTATTTGAAAGTACCAGTAAAGCTTCAGGTTGCTAAATGGCTAATCTGAGTAGTTGATTCAAATATTGGTAAAACAGTGACAACTTGCTCAAATCAAAGACATATTTGGAGAAAAACAAAATATATATATAGAAGAAAAGTATGGCCAATAATGACAAAATATCCTCCAAACACATTCATCCACAAAGTAAACCAGACAATCATATCCAGTGCACTCAGAAAATCAAAAAGAAGAAAAAGCATTTCAGATCCCTTATCTTTCTTAACAGAACTTCAATTAATTATGTAGTAAAAATACAAGAACAGAAAATAAAGCTAAAGGAACAAACAAAAGCACTATAATATCAGAAAACATTATGAGGAGAGAAACTTTGCTTTTCAAATAAATAATTTCTGAGAACAACTTCATTCAAAGCACTAGATGTGTAGAACAAAGTTCCCGACAGCAAACCTTTTTGACATCTCCAGTGGTCACCAGAGGTCTAGCAGAATCATGGATGCAGACAAGTTCAGACTTTACATCAACTGCCTGTAAACAAAACAGTATGTATCAGTTAAAAAGTTTGCCAATAGAAAAATGCCTTTGTTTAATAAATATTTGGAAAGAATGTCCTCATTTCTTCCTTTTAATTAGTCAATAAAATTAATTTTGTTGTTGATAAAAAAAAAAAAGAAAAAATGGAAAGAATGACAAACTAATTCAAATGGTTTGGGATACTAATTCAAATGATTATTGGTTGCCAAACTTCAATGCCTACATATTTTATTGGCTTCAACACATAAAGGATTTGGGATACTTTAATAGTAATGAGACACTGCATTAGCTTGGGATATGGATTAAATGAATAAATGTATAAACAATAAATGAATAAAAAGAGACGAAAAGATTATCAAAGACAATGGAGCATGAAGCGTCAGTTTTCGCAATACCGTTCATCACTCAAACCTGGGAAGCATCAATCATTCCATCTCCAAAACAGCCCCAAAGGGTGTCACGTTTGAAGACCCTGTTAATTGAGCCACGTTTATCCAACTGTGTGTAAATCCCAGCATAACTATGCACAGTATCAGAACAGTGCAATAAAAATGCTCTAATTCTGGCTCTATATATGGGTTCCTTGATTGAAAATCCATCACAGACATTTTCTCAAACAGCTTATCTGCTTTCCCAGAATTGACATAGACTAACGAGAACACAACAATGTTGCTAACCTTTTATGCTATATACTATTGATACTAGCCATCCTAAAACAAGAGTTGTATATGGATCTACAAAGAATGACCACTACCTAACTAGCACATATATATATGATTACATAATAAAATGCTTTAGATTGAAACAAGAGTGATGAAAAACATGGTTATAAAAAGAGTTGATTCATGTTGAAATCTTACTGACAGAGTTGAAGGTCAACCTCCAATAGATTCAACAACAATAGACTTCTCAGAGCAATTATATGATCATACTTAAAGTGTTTACATATATATCTAACAATAAATGAATAAATGTATAAACAATAAATGTATAAACAATCATTTTTCTCACATACAGCGATTCTGGTTCAAGGACATTTTGGTTTAGTTTGGGAAGACTAAATAAGTGTACTTTTTGACTTTTTATGAAATATGGGTTGGGTTTGGGTTGGGTTTGAAGTGATGTGTTAGAGAGGTGATGTGACTTAAATAAGATGATGTGACTTAAATAAGATAATGACTTTTTGTCTTTTTTCAATTATGCCAAACTTGGCCTAATTTCTTTCTTCTTTCTATTTGCCTCTCTTCTTGTTCTTCTTTCTATTCTTTGAGTTTCTTTACAACAAATGATGCTTTATGGCACTCTTTAAACTAACATGACTATAATTTTTGTGGTCTTGAAGAACCATTGCATAGGCTTAAGAACAGTTTGTTGTCATTTTTGGTTTTTGTTGACACCTTGTTGTGTAACATATTCTTCCTCTTTGTTGGCCTTTTATTTTCTTTTATCAGATTTTCTCGGCTGTATTTGGGTTGCATCTGTCTGATGCCCCTTTTATAAAAAAATCTTTCTTACTAATAAGAAAACACCCCATTTAACTGTTCACAACTGTCCCTGATCTGTTCTGTTGCAAACTACCCTATTCTTCTTCAAAGTGCTGAAACTTTTAAAGATCCTGCACATGTCCTTCAACGAAACAGCTTTGCAAAAGAAGCTATGTTACATAATTCTTTTGTGAATCAAGAATAACCAACTTCTAATCAAAAGTATAACATAAAGATTTCCAGAGCAATAAGATAAACTAGCTTAAATAATGAAGGCAAGATGCTAGTCAACACTGTTTGTAATAAAGATTGCGCAACTTACTGTTTTAATTTGGTAGCAAGAGCATCCACTTGCATATATTTTTCAGATTCATAATACTAAACTAACAGAACAAATTTGGAGACTCCATATATGGTAATTCATTCATGATTAAATATATCAATTCATACACAGAAAAATTTAAAATTCAAAGGCAACAAAATTGAGATCATAACACCTTAAAATGAACTTTGAGATTGGAGTCCCTGGCTTTGCAGGCTACAAAAAAACAAAGTAAAACGAATTTCTCTGTTACAGCTCGAAAAACAAATTGAGAGAGAGAGAGAGAGAGAGAGAGAGAGAGAGAGAGAGGTCACCATGATTCAGTATAAACAAATGCTGAATAAAGCACGCTGAAGAGAGCCACCAAACAAGTTTGCAAACCCTGCAAGTACAATGAGACTATGAGGTACAGCATTCAAAATGAGAAGAAAATTTGAGATAAACAAACCCATTAGGGCAAGAATCAGAAAGAGAGAGAGAGAAAGAATATAAAACTGAATCGAAATTAAACTGAATCAAGAATATAAAACCTTAGAGCAACAATCAGAAAGGGGGAAATAGAGGAAGGGAGACAGAGACACAGAGACACAGCTCGATCGAAAGAGAGAGCAAGAGAGCGAGAGCGAGAGCGAGCGCGCAGAGAGAGAGAGAGAGAGAAAGAGAGAGAACCTGTGCTCTGTAGCAATGGCGATGGCGATCTGCAGAGGTGGCGGTGGCGGCGGCGATCTGCGGCAGTGGCCGTTGCCATCTGAGGCGGTGGCGGTGGTCTGTGGTCATGTGAAGTGGGGTGAGGTTTGGTGTGGTGAAGGAGAATAAACAGAGAACAGGAGCGAATGTTATATATATTTATATATGTATTATACCATTAGCGACTAAAACGTTTTAGTCGCCGATTAATTTTTCAAATCCCTCTGAAATTTAAAATATCTCCCTCCAAATATTTTAATTTTTGGGCGGCTAAAATTTCTTTTTGTCGCTAAAAATATGTTTTTGGCGATCAAACTTTTGGTCGCCAAAGATAAAATTTAATTTTTTATTTTACATTTGCCAACTAAAAGTTTTAGTAGACAAATCTATACCTGCGGCGACTAAAATTATTTTTGGTCGCTAAAAATCAACTTTTGGCAACTAAATTTAATTTTTAGTTGCCAAAGACAAAAATTAATTTTTTATTTTACATTTGCCAACTAAAGGTTTTAGTAGCCAAATCTATACCTACGGCGACTAAAATAATTTTTTGTCACCAATTTTTGGCATTTTTGCCGACTAAATTTCTTTTAGTCGCCAATTGTAATATTTTTAACTACTAAAATTTTTTTTAGTCGCCAATTGTAATATTTTTAGCTACTAAATTTTTTTTAGTAGCCAATAATGAACATTCCCCTACGAAAAAAAATTAGTGGCTAAAAAGCTGACTTTTGCCGACTAAAATTAATTTTGGTAGCCAATTCTCACACTTTTGGCGACTAAATTTGTTTTGGTAGCCAAAAATGTGTTTTCTTGTAGTGAACACAACCATATGTGTACAGATTTGAATAACAATAACACTATTGTGGTTTTTGTAAAAGCAAGTGATATGTTAGTAGTTAGGGAAACAAATTTAATGGTTGACATTGTTACGAGTATGGAGTTAACGTGCCCTTATTTGCGAACATTTCATCCCGGTTAGGTTCAGTTAATTGTTAGTGTTGAACCATTTTAATATCTTTTATTTATTATTTATATATTTTGTTCATGAATCTTCTTTTGTCTTATTCATGAATCACATATTGTTCATGAATGGAAATTCATTGTTTTGGTGACCTTTTATCTTGTTCATAAATGGAGATTAATTAGGTTCATGGACTTGGTGGTGAGTTAATATTTGGATACACTGTCTCTTTTCTCCAGGTTCATGGTCATTATTATTTTTTGGTGTATTTTGTAAAGTCCTAGTGGCCTATAAATAGTTCATCTCATCTACTCTTTTCTACACCAACACACCAACTATTTTCTATACAAGAAAGATTACTAGCAAAGAATGGTATTTTTCTTGATGGAGTTTTGGATTTACCATCTTATGTAGAGTTGGCTTGAACCATACAACAAGTAGTCGGACTGTTGTATCTTAGAAGGGACAAGCCATAGTTTTGTAACTGTTGCATCGATATTTGGGTTCTTCATACCGCAGTGGGCTTGATCTCCTTAAAGAAAACGAGATATCTGTGCCTCAACCTGATCTATATGTATCTCATTTTCTTTGCATTATTTATCAATAAAATATAATTTTTTTTTGATATTTTCACCAACAGTTAGCATGATCATTTGCATGATATTGCATCATGCCACATTGTATCAGTTAATTCCAATTAACCGTTAGCCCCACATTGCATCCTACCACCTTGCCGTGATGTTTGTCTTTTTTTGTGTGTGGGTTTTTGCTTGCCATTTTGATTGCCCATCCAAAATTTTAAAAAAAAATCAGTCTATTTGCGGGTTTTTGCTTCGTAAGACAATCAAGCATGTTGGTGTTTGTGTTATTGTGTCTTTCATTTTGGGTTTCCATCCATTGATTATGCAATGTCCAATTCATCCCTTGTAAGTTCAATTAATTGTTAGCATGTTCGTTTGCACGACATTGCGTCATGACATGTTGCATAACGTAATTTCAACGAACTGGTAGCACCACATTGCAATAAGGGTGTAACTTGAGAGGATTCAACCCGAGCAACTCAAATTCAGCTTGAATTTTTTTCAGGCTTAGACAAAATATTTTTAAATTCGTTACGTGCTTGGACAAAAATTCATAAACCCGAATTAAATTTGGACGGGTTTAGACAAAGATGTCAAACAACCCGAGCAACCTAAAACCCGAATTATACATATATAGATATATAAAAATATGAAATATACGTATAAATTATTAGTCATTACATGATATTAAAGTAATTTAGATTATTAAATTATACTAAATATATATTATATATATAAATAACATAAAATCTTACTTTTTTTATTTTCACTCATAAATTGTAATGACTACTATAGCGGTATATCTCTTATGTTATATAAATTATTTGTTTGGATGGTATTAATGATTTTCTATATTAAAAAATATATATAAATAGAGTCAAATTTTAATAATTTAATAATATAGCAAAAAAAAAATTTTAAATTCATTTACAATTTGGGTAATTCGGGCAATTCGGATAATTCAGATTTAACTCGAGTCGGGCTTGGACAGGTAACCTCTAGTTACAATTTGGACCTAGGCAGATCTCAGCATAACTTTAGACTAGACTTGAATAATCTCTCAACCTAACCAAATTCGCTCGAATTGCACCCCATACATTGCAACATGCCACATTGCTGTGATGTTTGTCATTTTTCTGTGACATTTAACCAATATGGGCATGCGCATACATTGTGTTTGGTTCACGTGTACCATAGTGTGATAAATGTCTAGCTGATGTGTGTGATGAAACATGCGGAGTTACTGATCTGCAACTATTGTATCCATGTCTCATCTATTAATAGATTTTTGAATTTTAACCAGTCAATAAGTTGATATAAGCCGAACTTATTTAAAAAAGTTAAAATCATGTCTCATCTGTAAGTCTAAATCTAACGGGTTAAAATCAAATTAAATTGGATTATACATTTATTAAGGTCTACATATTTATTTTTTCTTTTTAATAATTCATATGATCAAATTAATTAATACTATTAAAACAATCAAATTAAAATATAAATTCACCAAATTAACAAATTTCGACAACGTTATGTGTAAAAAGTTGAGAGTTAGGAAAATATCACCGATCACTGTCAAATTCAATTTTAACAAATTGTATTTTGTGTAAATTGTATTTAAAGTACAATTTACAATGATAATATATACTGTCAAATACATATATTTTTTTAAATGGGACAATATTGGTTTTAATAGATTAAAATTAAATTTAACAGTGTTATTTTTTTAGATAATATTAAAAAAAATTTGGACGAGATTGTTTGAGTCTGGTTGATGGGATGATCGAGTTAGATTTACCCATGCGGGCTTGTATGGGCGGGGTTCATGGGTGGGCTTCGGTTTGAAATCTTTGTCCAAAGCCTCAAATTATCTTTTATGGGATGGGGCGAGATGGATAGTCAAGCGGGTTGGGACAGGCCATGGGACGTGTTGGTAATAACTGGTTTTTTGTCCACAGGCCATTTAATAACCCATATCTTACATTGTACACATCAATTAATTACTTTTTCTCTCATACTTGTAGCGATTCCGATTTCATTCCTTCTTGCATGTTTTGTCACTGACCGCTTTGGGGTCGAAATGCCAGGCCACCATGCGAGGGTCCAGGGGGCAGCGCCCCTTGGCGGGTCCTAGGGCAATGCCCATTGGCGGTGTTAAGGGGCAGCGTCCCCAAAACAAAAATACAAAATGCATTCGAAGTTGCTTGTCTGCTCGAGCGGCCGTTTATGCGCTCGAGCGAAGAATGTTTGGTTTCAGAAGTTTGACCTATCTGCAAAAGTACTGGGTTAGTGTATTTAACGCTCGAGCGGGTCATTCCACGCTCGAGCGAACCATGTTATATCAATTCATGAATCTAAGATTTTATATCACTTTTTTAGTCCCCTCTCTCTCTCTAAAACTGTCCAGAATTCCAGATTGGGAGCTTCTCTCTCTACAAGTCATCTTCTCTCTTTGATTTCTCCAAATCTATTGGGATTTAGACCTAAGTTCTTCACCAAAGTTGGTTATCATCTCGAGGGCTTTGTTGTATGCGGTGAAGATCGAGTTTCGACAATGTTGATTTTGGGTGTTTCATCTCATTTCTTCTTCAAAACTTGAGGTAGAGATTTTCTTAAAGTTATATATATGTTTTTGCAATATCTAGATGATTTTCGAAATCATCCTTTAATTAGTTTTGAGAAATTGATTGTTAATTTCAAGAAGATGAGTGATTTTGAAAAAGGGTATAATTTCTTTTCCTTTTAAAATAGAAATTGAAGGTTTTAAACCATATTGATTGAAGAAAGATGATTTTGGGAAGATTCTTCTAAATATTTTGGAAATGAACGGTTTTGGTGAGAAAACCTAGAAATTGGGTCTTTTCTTTGAAATATAATGAAAATTCTTGGAAGATGTTGTCATATTTATTTTGTGTAC
Source organism: Camellia lanceoleosa (assembly GCA_025200525.1). Classification (NCBI taxonomy): domain Eukaryota; kingdom Viridiplantae; phylum Streptophyta; class Magnoliopsida; order Ericales; family Theaceae; genus Camellia; species Camellia lanceoleosa. The sequence goes on along the minus strand of JANUSC010000333.1, from coordinate 189,042 downwards.
CAAAATAAATGGATGTTTTGAAAATTGTTTATTTATATATAAATGATGAATTTTGTGGGGGGAAAAAAATGAGGAATATTGTTTATTTTGAAAATTATTGTCAAAATGTTGATTTAGTCTTGAATTGACTAAATTATTGAGATTGCTCGAAATGTGGGAATTACGTTATTCTCTTAAATGAATTGGATATAAAAGTATATATATATATATTCATCTTATGGAATTGTGTTGAAAAAAGGATTGAGAATTTCTATCACAATGGTATATTGTGTGAAACAATTAAATATGAAAGTAATGTTGCATTGCATTATTAAGCATACATTGACATTTCAATTCATTAGACTATGTTAAGTTTTGGAAATTTGCATTGAGAAAAGATGTTGGGAAATGGGTTTTCATGAAATGGTTTTGGGGTAAATACAGTGGTAAGTCTTGATAGGTGGTCTAGATGAAATTGTTTAAGTTGGCCTGAGTGTCCTTAGTGAAAGACCAGAAAGTCGCGCGGATAAGTGTCGAGCCTTCCGGTTAATACCGGTAAAAATGACAATTGGTAGTACTCGTATAGTCTACTTGCAGACACCGACCTAGGGATTACTAGAGTTGTATTTACTGCCCCCTTTAATTAAATTAATAAATTTTGAACAGTTGAAGTTGCATAACATCATTGAGCATGATGGTTTTCAAAAGATGAAGATGTGTTTTATTTTTAAAAAGGCATGGTATGGGATGTGCAATCATCTCTTGAGACTTGTATAAAATGTATATACTTTGTTAAGGATTTCCTACTGGGCTTTATGCTCACCCTACTGGATTTTTGTGTAAGAAAAGATGTGGTGAATCCGCCTAATTGAGGGCGTGGAAATGTGTGTATTGAGAGCATTAAAGTTCTCATTTGCTGTGATTCTATTTGTAAGCCAAGGGCTATGTATGTCTGGGTTTGAATAACCATTTTGTGTATCGGGCTTAAGCCTTAGAAGATTGTAAACCCTTGGGGTGCTTATTTGATTATTTACTTATGGTTGAATCAATATAATATCGCATGAGGAACTATTATTATTATGCAATACATGTATGGAAATTTATATTTGGTTTTCCTTTAAGAGAGCCATGATTGTTGCATTATCATTTGGGCTAGAAATTTGAGACATTACATACTCATCTGAATAACTAAAAACCAAAAAAAGAAAAAGAAAAAGATACAAATCATTCTAAACTACAAAATTATTTTCAAAATATGCAACTAAACAAATTTTTAAAATTTGAAAACTCTTTCTAAAAACTTATCTTTCAAAATTAATTTCAAAACCAAACCAAACAATATTTTTTTGTGAAGAAAAAAAATTATATTTTTTGTGACAAACGTTATATATTTTGAGATAAAAGTTATGTTTTGCATAAAGTGCACACCATAAACATCCCAAAAAGGGTGCACATAATAGCCTTACTTCCAAAAAACAAAAAAAAAAAACCCTTGTATTATAGTTATTTATTTTAGAGTAAATTGTACTGATCTCCACTAAATTTTTTTAAAAAATACAATAAATCTTATAATTTTGATATAATTAAATTGAATTCCTTAAAGTTTTAATTCACATAAGACTTACTGTCTTTTTATTAGTTATATTGACAAAAAAAATAAAATAAAGTTGTTATCTCTTTTACACTAAAACCTATATTTTACTTTGTTTATCTTTATATTTTCAAATTATTTATATTAATTTCCGTTCTTTTAACTTTACTTTAAAAATATCAATATAATTATACTAAAATTTTATGACTTGCATTTTTTTTTAAATCTCAAAAGAAAGAGGGTTAATTAAACTTTTTATCTCTACAGTTTGACCCAAATTTTATTTTAATTCTTATTATTTTAATTTGAATAATTTGGTCTATACACTTTAAGTCAAGTTTCAATTTGACTCTTTCATCTAAATTTCTGTTAATTTTGTTTACATGTACACCCTAGAAAATTGACAAGTATTTTAAAAATTATTAATTTTAACCTCTAATTAGATGGAATGACCAAATTGAAATTACAATTACAATGTAGAAATTAAATTATTCAATTTAAAACTGTAGAAACTAAAGTGAAATTAAATCAAACTAAAGGATTAAAAGTATAATTAATCCAAAAACATAAAAGTCAAATTTAACTTTTAATTCTTCTCTTTTCTTTCATGAGAAGAAAATAATTGTCATATATTCTAACTTTTGTTTTTTTTCATTAGTTAAATCTAGTGTTGTTAAACAAATTGAATTTGAGTAGCTTGATTTATGTTCGGCTTATTAAAAAATTATTTGAGATCAACTTGTTAGGTAAATAAATAAAACTTGAATAATTTAATACTTTATTCGACTTGAGTTTGTTTGTTTGCATATTAGAGATTTCAAAAATTTTATCAAATATCTTATATGGGTGTGTGATCCACACATACCCATGTGAGATATTTGATAAAAATTTTAGTAAATTTTTTTAAATTTTTACTATTTTTGAATTAAAATACCTATGCTAATCTGAAAGAAAATAGATCACCCCCAATGCCTCAAGTAAGGGTTTTCGCTATGGAATTGGACCACATACCACTACGACATAACATTATCGGTCAAATAGCTCAACCAAAATGAAATACATGGACATTTAATTAATTAGGTAGTAGCTTTTGCACGTCAATTCATGCATTTGTTGATTGAGAAATTGCAAATAAAAAATGTTGAAGAGTCAAAAGAGTACGGGTTTGTTTGGCTTTAATTTTTTTGGCTAAAAAAACATAAAAGATAAAATAAGTTAAATAAATTAATAAGATAAAATATCACATTTAAATTATAATTATTTTATTTTTTCTTTTACAAAAGTCAAAAAAATCAAACTAAACAAATTTTTAGCCCTAAAATAGTCAAAAAAACCAACTAAAAAAGCCAATTGCCAAATAGCAACTTAGGCTTATTTTGAAAAGTAAATTAAAAGTTAATTTTTTTAATTTTTTATAGTTTTTTTTTAAATGTGCATAAAAATAGAGAAATGATGTGACCTAAAAATATCAAAAAAACCAATAAACTAATTTTTAACCTAGTTGCCAAAAGAGGCCTTACTAAATTTCCTATCAAATATCTCAATGAAACTCACATGATGTTGGTCCTATACTTATGTAAGACATTTGATAAAAAAATTTAATAAATCTTTTGAGGTCTCTAATATTTTCTATTGCAAATTACGTTGTTGATAATATATAAATATAGTGCAATTTTACGAATTATTTGAGATGATCAAAAGAAGTATATTTTTTACATTTTACGAAAATATGTGTAAAATGATAGAGAGGTGATTTGATTCAAATAAAAGATGATGTAACCTAATTTACAAAATTTGAAACAATTCACAAAATTTACAAAATTTTGCTAGTTACAGAAAAAAGAAAAAAAAATGTTTCACTTATTTATTTTTTTGGGGTTTTTTATTGATAAATCTCATCTAGAGATGTTTTATCCCAATAAGTCCACAAAGAAAAATTATAATCCAATGAGTCCCATATAGTTTTGTTCTTATTCCATGAAGTCTATTTTTCTAATTTTATATTTATACATGGACTATTATGCCCTTATATATATATATATACACTCTGTTAATACGTAACACACGTTCCTGTGATTTCGTGATTCAGTTTTGGCAGTTTCTATATTTCTAATTCAAATCGATACGTTTCTATCTTGCATGCTGTCGTTCTACCGTTCTGAGGCTTTGATGTGCTAGGGTTCATTTGTTGCTGTTGTAGTCTGGTATGGTGATTTTCAAGTGAAGAGGACGATTTTGAAGGTGTTCGGTTCTGTCATTTTCTGGAGTATAACTGCCTCAAAGCAGTTGTTTTTGAGTTTCGACGCATGAGGATTGGATGATTAAGGTTAGTATCATTTTGGTTATAAATACATGTTCACTTTTTGTTTTGATTTGTAAGATGGATCAGATGCTTTGTTCTTGGATTGATATGGATTGGATGCTCTGTTTTTTCAATTACATGCATCATACGTGGTCATTGTAGGGGAGGTCATTCAGATATATGTTGAATGTTATAATATTCCTTTTACTTTGATGTATGCATAATGGGGCTTTGTGTGAGTGATATAATTCAGAGTATATTGAACAATGTGAATGTTTACATAATGTTAATATTACATGAAGAATGTGGATGTTTGCATTTTACTTTGATGTTTGTTTTATGAGGCTTTGTCTGAGTGATATAATTGTAAGTATATGGATCGATGTGAATGTTTCCATCGTGGTCATGTGGAGGGGAGGTCATCAGATTAGTGATGAATGTGGATCCTCTATAATTCACAGTATGTGGAACAATATGAATGTTTACATCGTGTTAGTATTACGTGAATGATGTCGATGTTTGTATTTTACTTTAAGTTTTGTTTAATGAGGCTCTGTGTCAGTGATATAATTGAGAGTATATGGATCAATGTGAATGTTTACATCATGGTCCTGTGGAGGGGAGGTCCTCAGATTAGTGATGAATGTGGATATTCTATAATTTAGATTGTGTATAACAATGTGAATGTTTACATCATGTTAGTATTACGTGAAGAATGTCGATGTTTGCATTTTACTTTGATGTTTGTTTAATGAGGCTCTGTGTGAGTGATATAATGGAGAGTATATGGATCAATGTGAATGTTTACATCATGGTTCTTTGGAGGGGAGGTCATGAGATTAGTGATGAATGTGGATCTTCTATAATTCAGAGTATACGTGTCAATGTAAATGTTTACATCGTGTTCATATCATGTGAAGAATGTGGATGTTCTCACTTTTACTTTGATGTTTGCTTCATGAGGCTTTTGTGTGGGTGTGAATATTCACATCTTGTTTAATGATGGTTGTTGAATTTAACACTTGAACTGTACTTGTATGCTTGTAATTTTCGCACAATGTGAATATTCATATCGGTTTGGATTATTGTTAATTGTTGTATTGTTTTGTTTTTACAAGAGATGGATAGCTTTATGATGTTGGTGTGTACATATGGTTGCAGTACCACTGTAATAAATGTTGCCCGCGCATTGTGTTATTCGCGTTTGGTGGACTGTTTGTGTGAAAAATGGGGAGAGTTGTCTGCTGGTTCTATTTCATTGTTTTGTAAATTACCTGGGATTAATAGGTGTGATTTGGAGAATAAGAAAGAATTTCAGAACATGTTACTGCTTGCTAAATCAATGGGGGTACAACATGTAGAAGTTGTGGTTGAGTTAAAAAGTGATATTGGTCAGTCAAGTAGTTTGGGATTGGTGCGTGTGGGGGTTGAGGAAGAAGTTGATGCACTACGGAGATTTTGCCACCATAAGGAGAAGGTGTTGTTGTCAGCCCCTTGGGCAAATGGTATTACGCATGTGGGACAACGGTTTGTTGGAGGTGCACAAGAATTTCGTGACATTTTGTGTAAGTATGCCATCCAATGTGGGTTTCAGTTTACATACGTGAAGAACGAGACAACAAGAGTCACTGCTGTGTGCGCGATGCGGGAGAAGAGGGGCTGCTTGTGGGCTATACATTGTAGAGCACAACGAGCAAATGATTTTTTCTACATCAAGAGGTATAGTGATGTGCATACTTGTGGTACGGATGTCCGAACATCAAAGAATCCGCGAGTTAGTTCGGATTTGGTGTCGAGTACCATATATGAAATTGTGAGGGACAAGCCATTGACTCGGCCGTGTGATGTAGTGACTATTTTGAAGAGGGATTATGGGCTAGATGTGAGTTACCATGTCGTATGGTTGGGTGTGGAGAAAGCAAAGGCTGGTATTCATGGAGATCACTCGTTATCGTTTGACCAGCTGCGGTGGTATTCAGATGCCGTGATGCGGTACAATCCAGGGAGTTATGTCAATATTGACTATGATGCGAGTAGTCAACAGTTTTGTCGCTTCTTTATGTCATTCGCTGCGTGTATTTCTGGGTTCAATGCTTGTCGGCCTTTATTATTCCTGGATGGAGCATTCCTCAAAGGAAAGTATAAAGGTCAGCTACTTGCGGCAACGGCGAAAGACGGAAACAATGGTTAGTAGTTTTTGTTAGCTGTCTATTCATGTCAATATTCACTCTGAGCAGCATTGTCTGGACAAAAGAGTGATTGGTAAATTATAAGTAATGTGAACATTGACATTAGTATGCACTGATGTGAAGGTTTACATCTGTGTATGCTAATGACAGTAATGTGAACATTCACATTGTTACACACTGATGTGAATATTCACATTAGTGTATACTAATGTTTGTTGATCCATTAATGAACAGTACTATGAATGTTAACATTGTCAGTGACTCAACAATCAGCAATGAATTATGAATGGTCGTTAATGTGAATGTTCACATTGTTGATGTTTACGAACTTGAATCCAAAAATAACAATAGTAAATAGGGCAATGTAGATATGAACATTCACATGACATGTTTCGTTTATACTGTTTTCTATTCACTTTGGAATATTGTGAACAGTTGTGTATTGGTGTTGTGTTGTAGGTCTGTTTCCTGTTGCCTTTGAGATTGTTGATTCAGAGACCACGGCCAATTGGTCGTGGTTCTTGCATGAACTTGGGAAGGTTGTTGATGGGAAGCGCCATATTACTTTTATTTCGAATCGTAATCTTGGTCTGTTAGAAGCTATGCCAAAGGTGTTCCCATCGGCTCATCACGGTTATTGCTTACAACACTTGAAGAGCAATTTAAGAGACCAGATGAAAGGAATTGATGATGGATTCAGGGATCACCTAGTAAGTAGTTTGGGTGACTGTGCCTACGAGCCAACTGTGGTAGGGTTCCATGAAAAGCTTGCAAAATTAAAAGAGGAGGGTAAACAACGAGCTCATAATTTTTTCAAGGACTTGGCACCTGAGCACTGGGCAAATTCATACTTCAGGTAATAATAGTTTCCTAAGGTGTTTGTCTTTGTGAATTTTAGAATGGTAGCGATGTGAATTTTCGATTTAGAATGGTAACAATCTTCGAATTGTGTTTCATGTTCATCAGAAATGATGTGAATGTTCACATCTGCTAATGATGACTGATGTGAATGTTCACATCTGTTAAGTTGTCAAATAGTCATGCAATGTATTACAGATTTGAATGTTGACACGTGTCATATTTTGTTGTTGTTGTTAACATTCACATATTGTCCATCATTTAAGTTGACAACATAATAAGCATATAATGTGAACATTCACATTATTATAAACTGGTAGCAGATGTAAACAGTTACATTATTATACCCTGATGTGAATGTTCACATCAGTGTATTCTAATGCCAGTACTATGAATGTTCACATCTGTTAACGTCAATGGTCAGACCTGTTAAATTCCGTATTATACAATGTTTGTGGTATTGTGCAGGGGCATGCGTTATGGGGAGATGACATCCAATGCGGCAGAGTCATTCAATAACTGGATTAAAGAAGCACGTAATCTTCCTATCACTCAAATGGTGGACACAATTCGTACTCAGTTGATGCGGCAAATGTCTGCAAGGCGTGACCAAGCAAACAAACGGAATGAGCTTATTTGTCCGACATTCGAAACAAGGCTTATGGATTCGTTCAATGACAGCAGGGCTTGGCAAGTTAGCAAAGCCAACGAGGATGTGTTTGAAGTTCATTCGATACCATCTGTTACAATTGATGTTTCGAGGCGTACATGTTCTTGCTTCAAATGGCAAATCAACGGATTCCCATGTGACCATGCTGTTATTGCCATTCAGAAGAGCCACTACAATCTCAATGATTGTGTGGAACATTACTTTCATGTTCAGACATATCGTGCAGCCTATTCGGGAGCCATATTCCCTATACCATCGGTGGAGAAGCCGCCTTTTGATCCCACGGACTTCACTATATACCCGCCAACTGTGAAAAGACCACCCGAAAGGCCGAAGAAGAATAGGATCCCATCTAGGGGTGAGAAACTGAAGCAAATAAGGTGCGGGAGATGTGATAAGTTGGGGAGCCATAATCGGAAGTCATGCACAGAGCCGATATAGGATGTACCTTTTTTCCATTTCAACATTGTATTTTACATTGGATTCTTATATTCATTTTTGAAATAAGATGTGAATATTCATGACATTGTTGTTGCCATTTGCATAATCAGAAGTTATGATGTAAATATTCACATCATCAAATTATTAGATGTGAATATTGACTTGTGTTAAGAAATATCAACTCATAAGATATGAATATTCATGACATCGTTGTTGCCATTCGCATAATCAGAAGTTATGATGTGAATATTCACATCATCAAATTATTAGATATGAATATTGACTTGTGTTAAGAAATATCATACGCACACCTGCCATATTGTGTTATTTGAACACTTTAAGTAATATTCACATTCATCAGTATGGTTTAAAACAGAAGAAAGTGCACGATGATTCTGTGATGTGAACATTCACATCATGTCATGTGCATTCAAAAAAAAAAAATTACAATCTCAATGTGCATGACCAACGCAAAATAGGCCTGAAAATGCATATACATATATTGAATGAAAAATATCGCATAAACAAAGGATATAGACTTGATTTACAATTAAGCTAGTCTGCTCCAATATGAAAAATCTATTGACACTAAATTGTCTTAAATGTGGATAACAGATTTGGGTAACAGTGATAGGTGGACAACCCCCACCTATAGGTTTTCACATTGCACTGTCTTTCTGTGGTTCAAGAAAAGGTGTACTAATGAGTCTCTTATTTGGCACCATTCATAGCGAGTTAGGATGACAACAATGTCTTCACAGTATACATGCGCCCTCATGATGTAACAAACTGCAGGCCCGCAATCCACCCTGAAAATGCGAACTTGTTGTTAGATTTTGAAATTTAGGTAGGTAATGGTTGTGGAACATGTGTAGAAATCTATTTTAGGCTTACGAATTTGGTGCTTGCTGAGGACAAATGTCTACTGATATGATTATTTTCGAAGTATTTTGGCTTGATAAGTTGGTCCATAATGGTGATGATGGTCCAATGTTGTGCACCAAAGCTGTGATGTAGTCCCTCTGCCAACAATTAAATTTCATATTAGGCACCAACCAACATAGGCATACATCCAATTTCAAATATTACACGTCACGACAAGTATTATTTTTGGCAGCCACTTACCAGTATTTGTGCTTTGTCAATATGTGGGTCATGTATGCCTTCTCTTGGGCGCAGTGAGTTATAATGCCTCCATACATTCTCTTTCACGTCGTACACAACAATTGTCCAGTGAAAGTTGTCGTGTATTGGGAAGATTAAGAATCTCTAGCCTTGATACTCCTTGATGTGTACATCAATCAATTTATTCCTTTTGTGAGGGGGGTACTCTTGCACGATTTTCTGCACACAAAGGGCATACAATGATGCATATCAGTTTTAATATCAATGTTTGATGTTACTGATGTGAATGTTCACATCTGCTAATGGTGAGTGATACTACTGATGTGAATGTTCACATTTTGTAATGGTGAGTGATACTACTGATGTGAATGTTCACATCTGTTAATGGTGACTGATACTACTGATGTGAATGTTCACATTTCCTAATTGTCAGTGATATTACTGATGTGAATGTGCACATTTCGTAATGGTGAGTGATACAACTGATGTGAATGTTCACATTTCCTAATGGTGAGTGATACTACTGATGTGAATGTTCACGTCTGTTAATGTCAGTGATATTACTGATGTGAATGTTCACATCTGTTAATGTCAGTGCTATTACTGATGTGAATGTTCCCATTTGCTAATGGTGAGTGATGTTACTGATGAGCATTCACATGTATTGAAACATAATCAAAATTAAAGTCTAGTGGTTACCAAACATGTGCTTGTAAAGATGAATGATGAATCCTCCAAACTTGGGTTGACTAGGCCTTATAGTTCAAGTAGAATTTCACCATAAGCATCTATCACCTGCAGAACCAGAGGGGTGGCAGTACATTATTTTGCAGTGTCTTTACTCTGTGTGTGTGTGTGTGTGTGTGTGTGTGTGTGTGTGTTTTGTACACATTTACAGTTCCCATACGTTGTTTGTTATTGAATCTTCCTTGATGATGTATATGATGTCATCAAAATACACATCTTTAGTCTTTGAGTCCCCTCGCCACACTAGCAACCTATGCATTGTAATTACAGAAAACGTTAATGTTAACATTGCACATTTATGAAATGATCTAATTTATTAAATATGTATGTGAAGTGAACATGATCCAAAAAAAAAAAAAAACAGTTTGGGATATGTAAGATCACTTACTCGTCACCACCATTCTTGTGCAAACTTTGGACTTTTTGTTTGTTGAGTTTGTTCATGTTAGCCCAGACCTTCAGTTTGTTGTTCAAGGTTAACTTCTTCAACTTTGTTGGCTGCTTTTTTGGTGGTTGTTTGTCTAAATCTTGTGCAATTTGGACTGTATGTGATTGCTCTTCGGCTCCCTCCTTCCCTTTCTTCTGACCAGGCAGGTTGGGGTATTCAAACTCGTCCAACCTGTGTTCTTTCCTTACCATTTGTTTTATGCGCATTACCCTCGATGGGGGGCTGACAATGTGTTCCAATGCTACGGTGGGATGCTTGTTCAGGCTGTCATGAGCCTTTTGTGCTTCAACTTGAGTGATGATGTGGACGGACTGATCGTCAAAAAGGTCTTGAAGTATTGTTTTTTCACATTCCAAGTTGATGACCAACTTTGTCAACTGCTGAATTTCTATATCTTTCAACTCCATGCAAGTCTTCATGTCCATGTCCACATTGGATGGGCTTGATTGGTCAAATAGTTTGGCTTCAAGGGCAACAATCACCCTTGCCCTCAATTCCCAAGATTCTTCCAATTGTTTGTATTTCGCTTCCCATTGCCGTACAAGACCCCAAGCTTTTCGGTTTTCTGTTATGAGTACTTCTACAATGTCGGGTTCAGTTGGTTGTGCTATGATGATTCCTTTCTCAGCATTGGGGATGCTACAGCTGGGGTTGGTATAATGTCCAACATCATTCAGGTCCGTTTCATCGACAGAAAATACATCCTCGTCATCATCGCTGGATCGTCTTCGCTTTGATCCTCATTGCTTTCATTTTTCTTTGCTACTGCACTTGACAAAATCTCAGGTTTGGGCTCCACATTCAATTTTGTATGACGGTACATCTTCGCTTCAGTTGGTGATGCCATTAGCTCGCCGCCATATACCTGCATTTGGAGATAGTATGTTAGTTAGATAGTTCCTCATCTCACTATGTGAACAGGCACAATATATTTGGTTGTACTTCTACCTCATTTAAACCCAGCTTAGCCAAAGATATGGACTTCATGTTGTTATGTAAGGCTGTGAGGTCCCATTTTACGCATCGTGGAATGGCATTGGGGTTACGGGGTTATAAGATTGTTGTATGCTCACACAGCCAGTACTGAAACAAATAACAAATATGAGTAATGTGAATGTTCATATCAATTAACATTGATGTGAATGTTTACACCACTGGGGCAGTATTGTGAATTTTTACATCAATTAACACTAATGTGAATGTTCACATCTATTGATGTGAATGTTCACATCTGCTAATGAGGAGCCATGTTACTGATGTGAATGTTCACATTCCCTAACGTTAAGTGTTACTAATGATGTGAATGTTCACATCTGTTAATATCAATGCTATTACTGATGTGAATGTTCACATTTTGCTAATGGTGAGTGCTGTTACTGATGTGAATATTCACATCTGTTAATGTGAGTGGTACTATTGTTGTGAATGTTCACATCTGTTAATGTGAATGTTTACACCAGCATCTGCTAATGTGTGTTTGTACATTACTGAAACACTAATATGAATGTTTCCATCACTGTTGTCACCTTCCACACCAGTGTTGAGAAATGTTAACATCCACATCAGAGTGTCCAAAGCCCGTAAATGTTCATATTAAACATAGAATAAGTTTTATGAGATTTACCATTAACAACATCACACATTCGGTGACTCGGCCTGGTTTTCCACAGTTTTGGCCCAATGAACCCATCAAGATTGCCCGGATGCTCTCAGCCCAGTCATACTCGATCATCTTCTCTAATGGGTCCATGTATGAGTAGAAAGCCCATCCAATTGTTTCTCCGGATATAGAGAAGAATAGCTTGACGCATGCGTACATGCAAACTAATCTTGCGACCTCCTCATTGTCATGTTTTTTTGTGCCCTTCAATGCTTCGCTCAGAATTTCTCGTATTTTGGCAGCAGTTAACCGACTAACATCCTTGCACATTCGGTGTATGATACCGGTTGTTGGTTTTGCACCATAAGAGAGGTCCATCGACTTGGTGCCGCAGTCCACCCCGAAAATCAGTGACACGTCGCTTCTAAAAATCTGGATGTTCTTATCCCCAATGTAAAACCTCCCACTAGATTGCTTGAATGTCTGTACTATACGTACAATGACATCATCATATTTCATGCAGTGGTTGAGGTCGATTTCGTTACTGATCAAGCAATCAAATAGTGGCCAGAACGGTGTTTTTCTGAGGCACTTCAGTTGGCCACGTGTGAATTTTGTATCCTTTAAGAGTTTGACCAATCCTGTTAGGTTTGATCAGTAGTTAACTTTTTTCATGTTCACTTCTTCAGGAACAGCTATTTGATCAGGCTTGGTTTTGGCACGGGATTCCCCTCACTTTCGCTTGCCATCAACTTTGTGGGGAAGACCTGTGTGTTCAAATAAGCACATTTAATTGGCTGAAACACAGAATATGGAACCAGAAGCACCAAACAACATTCAACAACCAGCATTGACAGTAATGTGAACATTCACATCATTGTAGACTGATGTGAATGTTCACATCAGTGTCTACTGCTGTAAGTTTGAGTGAAGTTTGGGGGTTCTGACATTAATGTGAACATTCACATGATGTGAATGTTCACATCAGTGTCTACTGCTGTAAGTTTACCCAGTAATCAACACTAATGTGAATGTTCACATCATCCATGTTTGCAAAATAAATATCGAAAACGACAACAGTTACAAGGCAATGTAAATATTGACATGGGTGACCACATTACGTTGTAATTTGCGAAAGATCAAAGGGGGGAAGCAACAACGCCAAACAACACCCAATAACACAAACAACTTGGAGATTGATGTCACAATGTGAATATTTACATTAATGTAAATGTTCACATCATCCATGTTTGCAAAATAATTTCAGAAAATGACAACAATTACTAGCCAATGTGAATGTTTACCTGGGTGATCACATTATGTTATAATTTGCTAAAAATCAAAGGGGGGAACCAACAGCACCAAACTACACCCAATGACACAAACAACTTGGACATTGATGGCGCAATGTGAATATTTACATCATAATGCATCACAGTGTTGCGTGAAGTTTGGGGGTTCTGACATTAATGTGACCATTCACATGATGTCCATGTTCATATCAGTGTCTACTACTGTAAGTTTACCCAAAGAAGGAACACTAATGTGCAAGTTCACATCATCCATGTGTGCCAAATAAATTCTGAAAAGTACAGTAGTTACAGGGCAATGTGAATGTTTACATGGTTGATCACATTATGTTATAATTTGCTAAAAATCAAAGGGGGGAACCAACAGCACCAAACTATACCCAATGACACAAACAAGTCCAACATTAATGTCACAATGTGAATATTTACATCACATTCCATCAAATTGTTGACTGAAGTTTGGGGATTCTGTGGACATCAACAATGAACAATATCAACATTGACAGTAATGTGAACATTCACGTCGTTATACACTGATGTGAATGTTCACATCATTATACACTGCTGTGAATATTCACAGCAGTGTATACTACTATAAGTTTACCCAGTAATCAACGCTTATGTGAATGTTGACATCATCTATTTTTACAAAATCAATTCCGAAAACATCTATGTTTACGAATTCAAATCCGGAAAACCAGAAAGATGGATGTATACATCGGTGATGACATTATGATTGAAAAGCAGAAGGTGGAATGTTAGTACTTACTTTTGTTCGTCATTGTTGGTGGGTATGGATCACACTCAGTGGATGAAATAAACTCAGTGGGACGACAGGAATTCCGAACGACAAAGCACGCTTCTTCCGATGTGAACCTTCGCAGTGGTGAGATGAAGAGGAATCTGGGGTTGATGGTCGACGATGGACGACGAGGACGTTGGTGAGGCGATGTGAATCTAGGATTTTTGGAGGCGATGTGAGTATCGTTTCGTGGATTGAGTTTTTGTTTTAGAAATTTTGTAGATTGAATAGTTGGAATAGGAATGGGTTTTGAAGAATCGGTTACACGCGAGAGAGACGGAGAGGGGTGTTTCGTCCTTTTACAATTAATGGACCTAATGGAATATTCAGAAATAGTTTAGGTTTTGGATAAACTACCAATAGGTCCTACTTTTAAAACTTATTACCCATTAAGTCCTATTGATAAATTTATTAAGTGATAAAGATAAATTTATCAGTCTTTTATTTTTATAAATAAATTTATAGTGATAAATTTATCAGTCTCTTTATTTTTATCAATAAATTTATAGTGATAAATTTATTAATTAGGACCTGTAGGTAAATAAGTCTAATTAATAGGACTGATTGGTAAGTACCCCTTAGGTTTTATGGAACTAAATAATTATAAATAGGACTTATCAAAAAAGAGCCCTTATTTTTTTCTTTGCTCATTTCTTCATTTTCTAACTACCAAGCATTGTTCATGACCACCATCAGCCACCATTGCCGATGACCGCCTTTAAAAATTGTTATATTGTTGACAATTAGTGACGTGCAGTGCTTCCAATCACCCATAAATTATTTGTTGGTCTGAAAGGCACATGTGATTTTGCACCATGCTAATTATGAACTTTCATATTTTTTTATGTTTCTCAGTTATTTAATATAAAATCATAAATTCTATCTTTTTTTCACTAATCAAAACTCACTTGAGGCACCATATAACTGTACCCCAAGATCAACGAATAACTTCTCCCAATTACCTCCTTCCCTCCCACTTGTTAACTTGATGAATTACTTCCAGTTACCATTTTTTTTATCATTTCCAACCAACTTTGGCCACTACCAATTATCTCTCATTGGTAATAATACTCTGTCAGTGATCAACAATTACCCACGAACCTCATTTTTAATCATTGACAATAATCTCCGTTTGCCTAATAGATGTATGGAACACGTTTTTTGTTCTCATTTTTACTAAAAATAATAAATTATAAACATTATAAAACTATACTTAAGAAACACCAAAAAAATTAGTTTTAAAAGAAAATTTATATTCATACGAAAAATTTACAATAATGATATAGCAATGCTATCATTATAAACAAGAGCAGAGGAAAGGGCCTATTCGCAGCAGCAAGACCAACAAATTCAAGAATTCCAATAAATTATCTTCAATGATGTTTTGTTCCAAGATAAAAAGTTCATAATGAATCATATCATCATATATAAAATTTATATATAAATTTTTTATTTATATAATATTACTCATTTTAAAATTTCTCAAAATAATTTTCATACATAATAATAAGGATATAAAAATAAGGAGTATTTTTCAGACTATTCAATGAGTTGGCCATCATGGTTCGCTGTTGATCTTTTCAACAATAGCCCATTAAGGTCGTTTGAAATGGCTCTAAACACAAGGTAGGTCTGGATTTTGACAAAACAAATCCAAAGACTCCAAGTCAATTTGGGAAGGCAAAGTCGTTGACTTTGCTACATGGTAGGCACAAACATCGAAGAAAATACAAGACCCAATCTCAATCACAACATGTGCTCAAAAAAAAATCTCAATTAATGTACGAGACTAATCTCCGGAAAATACAAGACTAATCTCAGGTGTTCCAGGCCATAATGATGTTTTTTTATTATTTTCTCATCTAATACACACATCAATTATCATATCAATTAATTTACGAATATATATTATGACATTATCACTTTAAAATTATAAATCTCACTTATTATATAAACTACAAAACCTAAAATCTCTAAAATTATATAACATCATCCGTTAGCATACCAATTGATATATATAACTTTATTATTCTTCATCACCAATAGAAATCATTAATTGTCAATCTTAATCACAATTAAATGGGAAAATTATTAGGTGTTCCAGGACCTAACTTGTCCACCTAGTTTCAATTAATTTTTAATTATCATGTCTTATGTTATTTTTTATCACCTACAAAAATCAGTAAATTTCATTCTTTTCGCTAATCATATTCGATTTGTGACATCATTGTGACATCATGTAATTGTGCTCTTGAAGCACCAAATAACTTTTCTATTTAAGGTAAGGTTTTTTGAATCACAACATACTAAATTTTTTTAAATGCTTACAATCAATCACAAATTGCATATTGGTTAAATTTGAAAAAATACCAAGCACTCAAGACATATGAGCTTATGACTCACCTAAAATTAATCCCCTTGTCCAAATTTGATGATTTTCGATGTTGTTTTCAACACAAGTAGGGACAATTATTATGATAGTTATTAAGATAGTATTAGGGTTGGGCAACATAGGATGCTTTGAGGTCTATTTAGGGTTGAATTTTTCTCAACAAACTAACTAGTTCTCTTTTTCATGCTCTAGTGAAGCTATTAAAGAGTAATAGCAAATGAAAAGGTACCCAAATTTTATATTTATTGTTAACTGCAATGACTGATTTTTATGGTTTTATTTTATTTTTTTAATGAAAAAGTAGCCAAAGGAAGGAGAGAAAAGAGGGGAATGCGCGGTGTATATATTTTTATGTTTTTTCTTTAAATTTAATTTCATCCTTACAAATACATTAAATTGTGTCATATATATATATATATATTTTATGCACACTTTAACATTTTCATTGCAACAGCCACACACTCACAATTAACAAATCTGAACACATAAAATTGGATTTCACTTTTATTACTCTTTAGCATACAACACGTTGTTGATACCTACTTAAGTTCTAATTTCATATGCAAATCTTTAAAAAAATAAATATAAATATAAAAAAAAAGGTTCTAATTTCATATGCGGCTGATCAATATATTAACCTTCTTCAGCTAATTTTACTTGGCAAATATCCTTCAAATTCTTCATAAGAATTTTCTTCCAAAGCCTTTTAAATTTGAGGTGGGATTCGTCATAAGAATTCACCTTATCCCGATTAGACTAAATTGCAGGGTAATAAGTGAAATTATTGTTGAAAAAATGATTTTTTTGATAATTTTAATGGAAAATTAAAGTAGGTCCTAACCACTAGTTGAGGTGGGATTAAATGGGTTTAGATTCTTTGTAACGAGGTCTTTATACCACAAAAAGAATGACAAAAAACTATTAAGAATTGAATGAGAAATTGTCTCATAAAGTTGGCCTCATAAATGAGGTATTGAGAATTGTGTACAACTACCAATCCCACATTAATTGTAAAGAAAAACTTTGATAGGTATTTAAAGCTCAAGATTATGAGAAGGGCATGAGCCCTTTGGTGTATCCAAATTTTTCAAAAAAAAGGGAGTTATGGATACTTCAAGGATGGGTCTGTGGGTCGTGGATCTTAGATCTTGGATTTGGGCTTAAGGCTTGCTGGAATGGGTTAGGTTTAGGCTGGGCCGGATTGGTGATCATTTTGGACCAAGTCTGTTGTAGATATACACACTTCAGATAATTTTTTCCCTTCAGTTTTGGTCCATTACTCCAACAGTTTTGCAGGAGTAATGGCCATTAGTTGCTAACCTTCATGGCTGGAGGTTCCACCTCTCTCCCTCATGGTATATAAAAGGAGACTCATCTCCCTTGGTTTTGGTACAGATTTTTGCCTTCCAATTATATAGTCAGTTTGCTTGCTCCTATAATATTCTTTCTGTATGAGAGAGTGCTGTCATTGTTAGTTCGCCAAAGCTATTAGAAGATACTTCTGCGTTAACCGGTCTAAACCATCGTATCCTGGGAGACAGGAGTCGACAGTTAGGCAGATTATCCTGGGAGATAGAAGTCGACGTTCTTCTAACACCCACGGTGAGGCAGTTAATCTCTTTTAAAGACACTGTGGTGTCACATAGGTTTCGGTTTGATTCCTTGATTTCTATATTTTGGTTCCATATGTATTTCTATTAATCATGTTTTATATTATGTAAGTTAACTGATGAAATATGAATTTAATTGTTTCGTTTATTTAGTCAATTTTAACAAGAAGCTTAAAACATATTAGTTATATTTCATGAAGTTGGTTAATTAGATTCGTATGTGGTATGATTAAATTATTTTCCCTTTCCTGCTATAGATAAAAATAAAATTAACTAACCTCACCGCAAGAATTTCTTTGGCCACTGTTGTAGCTAAATAGAACTCTGGGCCATACATTCTAACTGCCTAGTTCTTAGAGTTCCGTGTGTTTAGGATATTACATTCATATATATATATATATATATTTATATATGTATGCTATTGCTTTCCATCTGAATATTGCATATGTTATGTTGTGGCTTATTAATTTTGTATGCTACTGCTTTTGTTATTCCTTAGCCTATTGTAGACCCTGTTACGCATAAGGAAAAATTAGTCTATTGTTGCAATTTAATTTATTTAATAGTTAATTGATTGCTTCTAGACTACATGTACCATATAGAAAGCCACCGTTACATGTTTGAATTACTGATTAGAAGGTCATGGTTGGCTTATTAAATTCATAATTGTAATGGAATGGTTTTAATTTAATCAAAATGCTTTTCTCTCTTGCTTAATTTGTATGCTTATTTGATTCATGTATAGTTTTATTTTATGAGCATAATTTTATAATTTCCTACCATACTTTGCATGTCTTTTTAGTTTATAATTTTATAATATAATTTGCATGTTCATAAGTGTTTAAATTTTTGTTTGACATGCTAATTAGTTTCTAGTATAATCAACATGTTCAATATGTTTCATACTAGATTAATTCACATGGTTTTTATTTTCTAGATTTAAGTCAATTTACATACTTCTTATTCTAGAATTGTTTGCATGAGTCTATTTCAAAAAGTTTAGTTAAATATAATTATTTACATGTTAATTACTATATAGTTGTTTACATGTTAATTACTCGAATAATTTAAAGGTTTTGTAACTTGTCCATTTATGTACATGTTTATTGTGTACATTAAATTGTAAATTAAACTTTGGGAGTTATAATTTTAATTGTATAACTTGTCTAGCATTTTAATTTTATTTAATTTGGCTATTAAATTAATTTATTCTTTTACAGTTTCTTTAGATTATTTGTTTTATACTTTGTTATGATTTTCTGCTAACTTTCTTTACAGAAAGATCCATGCGCAAAAGAATGGAAAAATAATATACAAAGCCAAATGTATGAAATTTGGGATTGCAGTAAAAATTTGTACTACTAACCTTTTTGTTGAACGAAAATACCTAAGCGTGGAAAGGAATTGGTTTTGGACAAATAATAATCTTATTTGAATTGGTTTACTTTTGTTTATATTTGAAGCAATTTTTTTTGCTTGAGAGTTATATGATTTTTTACCTATATGTAAAAGCATTTTATTTGCTTGTATTGTTGTAACAATTTTTTACATTACTTGTAATTTGGTTAGCAATTTTTAATGAATCCGGATCCTCCGTCGCACTCCCCTGCAGCCCATTCCTGTCGCCCTCCAAAACGACGTCATTTTGGAAGGTTTTCTTTTTCTTTTCTTTTTTTCTTCTTCTTTCTTTCTTTCTTTCTTTCCAACACTGGTATCTCTCTCTCTCTCTCTCTCTCTCTCTCTCTCCTCATTTCAGATTGCAAATTGAATCGGAGAGAGGAGCAACAATCATCGACCCAAACCACCCCTCTCCTCGGCATAGATAAGATCTTCGAAGCACACTATATCCAACAGCTAATTAGCAAAAGGGGCTTGAAATTAAGATAGTGAAAATGAAATTACAAACTAACTTTATTGGAGGAATCAATAATCCCTTGTTCAGCAAATTCATAGATACAAACTAGAACTCTTTAAACATATAGTAAAGATTAGCCTAAATTTATTCAAGTATATTGCTTAAATAGAATCTCCTTATCTCCTCCCTAAAGAGTAAACAATTATTTGGAAGATCTCAACTTTCCACATATTGATCTAAAAGAATAAATAGAACAGAAAACCCCAAAAGACTTAACCTTAAATTACCAAAAACATGTCTGAAAATGCTAGATTTGAATTCCAAACCAGAATTACACTATCTTTGAAAATTAATTGACACAAACTATACCCAAAAACCCAAATTAGAAATATTGGATTCCCAAAAAAAAAAAAGCATAACTAAGCTCGACCCTTTACTCCTTTCACTGTTCCAAACAATGGGTCGTCCTCAAAATTATTTTTTTTAAAAAGAAAAACAATTCAATCCAATCCTATCCAATCATAATACCTTATCAGGTTCTTGATCTTCTTCGACTCTGTTCGAGTCAGACGAACAAGGATCATCAACAGAAGGAGGAGGAGGAAGATGAAGAGAGGGAGAAGGAGCTCCACTGCTGGAGATTGTGATGGCGGGAGGCAGCAGAATCTCCGACAAAGGAATCGTCTTTCCGAAGAGCTTAATCGCAGGGTCTTTCGATTCCGACATTTCTGCACTGTCCTTAAAGAAAACTTCTAGAGAGAGAAAGAAGAGAGAAAATAATCCAGGGAGTTTGGGATTGGATCACTGTAAGAGAGAGAGAGAGAGAGAAATCTGACAAAGCCAGAGGTGTGTGTGTGAGTGTAAGTGTGAGTGTTGGTGTGTTCTCTCTCTTCGATGATTGTTGCTCCTCTCTCCGATTCAATTTACAATCTGAAATGAGGAGAGAGAGAGAGAGAGAGACATACCAATGTTGGAAAGAAAGAAAAAAATAAAAAAGAAGAAGAAAAGAAAAAAAAGAAAAAAAACCCCTCCAAAACGACGTTGTTTTGGAGGGCGACAGGAATGGGCTGCAGGGGAGTGCGACGGAGGATCCACATTTATTTTTAATTGCTTGTAAGTGTTGGACCTTGGTTTGTTTTAACCTAATTCATCCATTAGAAAACCTTAATTCTAAAAATTATTTCCCATATACTAGGAGTCAACATGCTCTTGAAAGTTTTGTCAAAAGGTTAACTGGGTTTTAAGTGGGACCGATATAACCCCTCCAGTCTTCCTAAGAACATTATTGACCATGTTCGATTCTAGGTTAAGTGGTGAGACTAGTTTTGAATTAAATTTCCAACTGTGGGATTTTCTAAGTGTTAAGTTTAATTTCTGGAAACACAAAAAGTGATATTCTGTTGTATTTTTCAGAAATGGCAACTGTCACCGATGATGCTGCTACTGCTAATGTTAGTGAAGATCTGAACCCCGGGACAACTGGCTTGCTAACCCCAACTATGACCTCTGTGGTCAACCTTAGTGTTATTCTGGCTATTCCGGATGGACCGCTCAGTCAGCATGAGTGTCTAGAGAAAATCGCTGGGGTGAACTTCAAGAGATGGCAATAAGATGATATTCTGCTTGACCACGCTGAACTTTGCAAAGGTTTTGAGCGAGGATCCTCCAACCGTGGCAGAGAATGAGCCAGCCAGACAGAAGGTCATGGCGCTTAACATATAGAAGCAAACAGACTATCTTTGCCAGAACTATGTGTTCAACAGCTTGGCAAACTCATTCTACAACGTGTTTTGTGCTCAGCAAAGGAGTTATGGGAATCTCTAGACAAGAAATACAGGACTAAGGATGCCGGGGCAAAGAAATTTGTCATTGGCCGATTCCTAGACTTTAAAATGATAGATTCAAAAACTATGATAAGCCAAGTCCAAGAGTTCCAAGTGATCTTGCATAAAAGACTGTGGTTGGAAGGACTTCAAGAACTACTTGAAGCATAAGCGTAAGGAAATGTTAGTTGAAGACCTGATTATCCGACTCCGAATTGAGGAGGATAATAGAAAGAAATGAGCGATTACCTCCTCTATAAAGGCCAATGTCATTGAGCATGGCAAATCTTCTGGGGTGAGGAAGAAGCCCCCTATGAACAATGGCTCGAAGTTGAGGCCAATGGGTGGTGTTGCAAAGAAATCGGCATACAAGCCGCAAGTTCTTAGGGAAGTGCTACAACTGTGGTAGCGAGAGACATCAGGCTAGTGACTACCGTAAGTAGAAAAAGCCATACAAAACCCAAACCCCGTGATCACATGGCAGATATGCAAGAGCAATCCTATAATGAGGATTACATGCACTTGTTTGTCGTTATCTCTAAGGTGAATATGGTGGGTTCAAATCCAAGAGAATAGTGGATTAATACTAGGGCTACACGCTACATCTGCTCCGAGACGAAGTTGTTTACAACTTTCGAGCCAGTTACAAATGGCGAGAAGTTGTTTATAGGGAATTCTGCTACCTCAATTGTTGAGGGGAAAGAAAAGGTGGTCTTGAAGTTGACCTCAAGAAAGGAACTGACCTTAAACGAAATCCTGTATGTTCCGGACATTTGTAAGAATCTTGTCTCGAGGTCTTTTCTTAGCAAACATGGTTTTCGCATGGTCTTTGAGTCTGACAAGGTCATTTTGACCAAGAGCGGAGTGTATGTGGGTAAGGGATATATGCTGGGGGGATATGTTTAAACTCAATGTAATGATTGTTATCCCAAAGATGAATAAAGATGCATCTTTTTCTGCTTACATACTTGAGCCTTCCAATTTGTGGCATGGTAGACTAGGACATGTGAACTTTGAATCTTTACATAGATTAATCAAGTTAGATCACATACCATCTTTTAAGATTAATCCGAAACACCAGTGTGAGACTTGTGTTGAAGCGAAGTTGACAAGATCTTCGTTGCATTCTATTGAAAGAAGTTCAGAGCTGTTGGACTTAGCTCATAGTGATGTATGTGACTTAAAGTTTATATAATCACATAGAGGCAATAAGTGCTTCATCACTTTTGTTGATGATTGTACTAAGTATTGTTATATGTTGTTGCTCAAAAGTAAATGAGGCTATTGATAAGTTTGTTCTTTATAAGAATGAAGTTGAGAATCAATTAGGCCGCAAGATTAAAGCTTTAAGAAGTGATCGTGGTGGTGAGTATGAATTACCGTTTATTGAGATTTGTGCTCAATCCGGGATTATCCACCAAATCACAGCGCCTTATTCTCTTTAGTCAAATGGAATTGTTGAGCGAAGAATAGGACGCTAAAGGAGATGATGAATCCAATGTTGATAAGTTCTGGATTGCTACTGTCACGACCCAAACCCGGCCCTATGGGTTTAGCATCAGAATCGCCAAGAATCCGAGATTATCAAGGCTTCTCAACAAGAACACGCTTAAACAGAGTGTGGCTGGCGGAAGCCAATACAGTAAATAACTAGTGTCCATTGAGCTGCGAAAATCTGTATGCCAAAAACATTTTTCATGCATTCATACAGTACAGTCTATATACAGTCTATACAATCATATACAAACAGTCGGTACGGGAACCTAATCCCTCGATAACAGTACAGTAAAACAGTAGACAATCTATACAGTAGTACAAAACAGTAAGAAGACCGATGGGGGACACAAAAACACCCCCAAGCCAAAACATGGCCACTCGGAACCTCGCAGTGAGGCACCTAGGCTGGCTTGACAAAACTGGGACCAACCCACGCTCCTAGCTCCGGTCTGGCTGCTGAGAACCTACATATATATATAAACAGTGAGCTAAAGCCCAGTGAATAACATACAGCGTAAAGAGGTTATGAATGAATGTCCTTACAGTAATGAAATCAGTTCATTAAACAGTATTTCAGTCTTTCAGTATTTCAGTCAATCAGTCATATGTGGTACACCCATTAGCCTATAGCAGTAGGTCCAAAAGGACCGGGTCTTAACAGACCCAACAGTAATGATGGCCATCAGTCAGTAAATAGTATGGTTCCACAAGGAAACCGACAGAGCTCTGTAACAGTCAATAACAGTGGGTGCTAAGGATGCCACAATACAGTTCGAAATGCAGGACACACATTCATTCAATAAACAATATCAGTTCAATAAACAGTTCGGTTCAGTATTCAAAATATAACCATTTTGAACATATCTTTACACAATCTGTTACTCACAGAGATTGGACTAATAGCAGCTAGAGCGCGTCCCCGAGAGCCAACCCTAAACAGTTAACAAATAGAACACACACTAAGTTTCACAGTCGGAAAGGATGAATAACTTAATCCCTAATTTGCCTCGGTGTGTTCTACATCCATATCCTCATTAAGATGTCTTAAACTAGGCCTAAGAATGCCTAGGATGGGATGAGGATGCAAAAATACAGTTGGAAGGCATTTTTCAAAAGTTGCTGAAAACAGGGGTCTCGCTCGAGCGAGGTTGCAAAATCAAAGGCTTCGCTCGAGCGAACAATCCTTCGCTCGAGCGGTCTGATGAAACAAGAAAATCTTGGATGCTCGATTTTTACGCCGAGCCACCAATCCTTCGCCGGCGTGGCTCAGAGGAAACGTTGGTCGCTGGAGCGAGGAATCCTTCGCTCGAGCGAAGAAGCCAAATCTGGAATTTCCAGATTTGCCTTCCAAGCTCAAACCAAGCATTCTCAACTCAATTCTCGACCTCTTGGGCCCAAATTCTGGGAAATACATCCCAAACCAATGAATAACAAGTTTCAAAAGCCAATTTGTGAATTCAAGCCCCAAAGGTGAGTCAATTGAAACCATTTTTCAAACCCATTTTCAAGAACAATCTTCAAACATGACATGCATGGGTCAAAACCATTTCAAAGCTTCAATTCTTGCTCTAATGAGCTCAATCCTTTCAAAACAAGATGAAAACATGGATTTAAACATGATTATGAACATACAAGAACTAGTTCAATGACAACAATAAGAAGATGAGTTCCTTACCTAGAGTTTCAATTACAAGGTGAGGAAGCTAAATTATGAAATCTACACTCCAAATCTTCAAGCTTTCTAGCCAAAATTCAAGAACAAGCCAACCTCTCACTTTCTCTCTCTAATTCTCTTCTTGGTCGGTTTAGAGACATAAAATGACTGAGGGAAAGTGTTTGCCTAAGGTATATCAATGCTCAAACATGATATAATACAAGGCCCACTAACAATGGCAAAACGGTAATTACGTCAAACTCTTTAATTAGCTCATTTTAATCTAATTTAATCATACCAAATCGATTTTCAATTAAATATACCATAAAACCACATAAATTATGGTAATCGTGAAACACTAAACAATTTTCAGTTTGGTCGCCGATAAGGCCTTCAATTTGCTGTTTAAACGTAAATACACGAACAGATAATTAAACCATCGAACAGATGGAAATGCAATACTATAGACACACTTAGTCAATTCAATTCCAGTTTTCAATCGGTCTGTTCAGTGTTTCAGTCAGTTCAATTATCAATCGTAAGCAATCTTCATTTCACGGTAATCGGTAATAAATCTGCGGTCAATGTTTAGTCAGTAATCGGTAACGAGGGTTGTTACAGCTACAGAACTTGTGGGGGAAGCCATTCTCTCTACAAATTACATTCTAAATAGAATTCGTTAGAAAAAAATAGACAAGACTTCATATGAATTATGGAATGGCCGCAAGCCTTCTTATAATTTCCTACGAATACGGGGGTGTCTTGCAAAAGTGGCAGTACTTACACCCAAGCGGGTTAAGATAGGTCCAAAAACAGTGGATTGTATATTCATTGGTTATGCACAAAATAGTAGTGCATATAGGTTTCTTGTGCACAAGTCTGATATTTCATATATCCACAAGAATATTATAATGGAGTCAAGGAATGCGTCTTTCTTTGAAGACATATTTCTTTGCCGAACCCGAGGAGTGGATCAAAGTTCTGAGAAAGAACTTGAAGATGATCAAATGGATGATCAAGTTGATGATTAAGATGAGGAAGTAAATGAGCCAAGAAGGAGTAAGAGGGCTAGGACTGCCAAGTCCTTTGGCCCGGACTTCTTGACTTATATGTTAGAGGGAGAACCTTGAACTTTCCATGAAGCTATGACTTCACCTAAAAGTCCTTTGTGGAAAAAAGCAATTAAGAGTGAGATTGATTCCATCTTACAAAACCATATTCAGGAGTTGGTTGATCTACCCCCAGGCAGTAAGGCCCCAGGCAGTAAGGCCTTGGGGAGTAAGTGGATCTTTAAAAGAAAAATGAAAGCTGATGGGTCAATTGATAAGTATAAAGCTAGACTAGTTATCAAAGGATATATGCAGCGCGAAGGCCTGGATTATTTTGATACGTATTCACCTGTGACAAGGATTACATCCATTCGCATGGTGATTGTGATAGCAGCTTTACGTGGTCTGGAGATACATTAGATTGATATAAAGAAAACTTTCTTAAATGGAGATTTAGATGAAGAAATCTACATAGAACAACCCGAGGGGTTTTCAGCTTCAGGGAAAAATAAGAAAATCTGTAAGCTTGTCAAGTCATTATATGGTTTAAAACAAGCATTTAAGCAATGGTATGAGACATTTGATAACGCTATGTTGTCAAATGGGTTTAGAATCAATGAGTGTGACAAGTGCATATATGTTAAAGACACTGACAGAGGTTATGTCATTTGGTGTTTATACGTAGATGACATACTCATTGTTAGTGGTAATGATGAAATGATTTGAACTACCAAGAGATTGTTAAACTCTAAGTGAAAAATCTAGAAATACCCTAAATATTGATTTGTAATTATGTATCACTTTTAAGCAGTAAATAACAATCTCATTCAAACAATCAAGACAAATAGACACAATGATTTTATGTGGAAAAACCACAATTGGAGTGTTTCCAATTGTGATAAAAAAAAAAACCACGGGCAAAAGCCACGAAACAATCCACTAAGAAGACATAAAAGAATTACACAAGTGTACTCTCAATTACCTTGCGAAACCACCTCCGAATCGAACCGACCCCTATGTGCCTCTTCCAGCCCAATCTTCACCTCGGAATTGTCTTGTATAATGTTGAATCCATAACGCCGATGTAGAATCCACAACGATATGCCACTCCAGAATCCACCAAAGCTTCAGGCCCAAATTTCACGAAATCCACTGAAGAACAACTCCTCTCTTTTGTGAATAAAACAAACTAAACAAACCCTTTGATATAATTCATTCAATTCATGATTAAACTCTCACAGATATATCAAAGAAAACAAGCAAAGAAACTCCAAATGAAAACCCTAATACCCAAGAACAAGATCTAGAAGTCATACTCTAAAATCGGACTGAAGCACATATTTATAGAAAACAGATCCGCGATCTTCATTTGAGCGCAAGAATGGCTGTTCGAGCGGATCTACGCTCGAGCGTAGGAATGGCCACTCGAGCGGACAAACAACTTCGACTGTAATTTTTCTTTTTTCTTCGAGGGCGCTGCCCCTCAACCCCACCTGGGCGCTGTCTTGAACCCACTAAGGAGCACTCCCCCCTCGACCCTCGCGAGCTAACCACGCAGCTCGATCCCCAACATAGTCAGCGAAGTGGTAATCATGAAAGAATTAACTTCTGAAACATCTCTGCAAGGCACAATTTGGGTTGGATTCGCATCTTAAACTAAAACCTCACTGAAATAAAAGATCGAATACAATTACAGCTGAAAGGAGTTTTGTCAAATGGGATTGCCAAGAATAAAAACCTAATACTAAGTTTGACATGAAAGATATGGGTCTTGCAGATGTCATTTTAGGTATTAAGATTATCAGAACATCTAGTGGTATTGTACTTTCTCAGTCTCACTATATTGAGAAGATACTTGAGAAATTTGGTAAATCAAATACAAATGTGTCTAGGAAACCGGTAGACGTGAATCTACATTTAACTAAGAATAATGGTGAGAGTGTCTCTTAGCTAGAATATTCTCGGGTCATTGGAAGTTTGATATATCTGATGAGTTGTACAAGGTCGAATATAGCCTACTCTGTTAGCAGGCTTAGTATATACACGAGTAATCCAAATGCCACTCATTTGAGAGACATTATGTGGGCGTTAGGTTATCTATGCTACACCTGAGTTTATAGGCTACATTATACCAAATACCCAGCGGTACTAGAGGGGTATAGTGACGCTAATTGGATATCTGATATAAAAGACTCCAAATCCACTAGTGGTTATGTATTTACCCTCGGAGGGGCAGCCGTGTCTTGGAAATCATCCAAGAAAACGTATATATCGAGATCAAAGATGGAATCTGAGTTTATTGCTTTGGGTAAAGCAACTGAAGAAGCTGAATGGCTTTGCCAGTTCGTGGAGGATATTCAACGTTGACCGAGGCCTGTGCCTGCTATCTGTATTCATTGTGATAGCCAATCGGCGAGTGGACGGGGTCCAGAGTCATATGTATAATGAAAAGTCAAGACAAATCAATTGTAGATATAATTCCATACGACAACTACTCTCTAATGGAGTGGTCTCTCTAGACTATGTAAAGTCTAAGGACAACATTGCAGATCTGCTAACCAAAGGGTTAAATCGAGAGTTAGTAGAAACGTCATCAAGAGGAATGAGGTTAAGGCTTTTAATAATGTTACCGGAACAGAAAACCCAACCTAGTTGACAGGAGATCCCAAAATCTAGGTTCAAAGAGACAACCTGATTTCGAGTAACGGGTGAGTCACTAAAGAGGTAAATCCTCTTGCCCATTTCTTTTACAGTGATACCCTATGGAGTTTGAAGGTTAAGCTAATGCTTTTAATAACCTACGTGATTCGCATAATCAACCGTGGTATAATGAGATATCTTATATAAGTTACCTATGCGAGTGCGAAGTGGGGCCGCTTGTTTAAGAATTGGGAAGGTCGAATTCTTTAAAGCCATTCACTAAACCAGGTTTGTGTTCCAGGGCCATATCGGACACACAAATAAGAATAAGAACAATGGTTGGACTAACTCCTGTGTGAGGTCAATTGTCTCGGTTTATACAAATGGCAGAACAGTTGAAGACATCACGTTTACTGGTCAGCTAGTAAATCCGATAGGATTTCACTACGAAAGGTTCAAGGCCAACAGCTACCTTTTCTAATGCAGGCTTAGTCTGTGTGCTCTCTCTCCGAGTCTTTGTTGTAAACGTTGTCTGTTTTTCTTTATTCGATTAATTTTTATTCATGTGGGGGATTGTTAGAAAAATGATTTTTTGGTAAATTTAATGTGAAATTAAAGTAGGTCTCAACCATTGGTTGAAGTGGGATTAAATAGGTTTAGATTATTTGTAACAAGGTCTTTACACCACAAAAAGAATGAACAAAAACTATTAAGAATTGAATGAGAAATTGTCTCATAAAGTTGGCCATATAAATGAGGTATTGAGAATTGTGTATAATTACCAATCCCAGATTAATTATAGAAGAAAACTTTGATGGGTATTTAAACTTCAAGATTATGAGAAGGGCACCCTTTGGGGCATCCAAATTTTTCAAAGGAAAGGAGTTATGGATACTTCAAGGATGGATTCGTGATTCGTAGGTCGTGGGTCGTGGGTCATGGATCGTAGATCTTGGGCTTGGACTTGAGGCTTGAGGCTTGCTGGAATGGGTTAGGTTTGGGCTGGGTCGGATTGGTTGTCTACCAACCTAATCTTTTTGGATCAAGTCTGCTGTAGATATACACACTGGTATATACAGAAAATATATCTCAAATAATTTTTTCCCATCGTTTTTGGTCAATTACTCCAGTAGTTTTGCGGGAATAATGGCCATTAGTTGCTAGCTTTCATGGCTGGAGGCTTCTCCTCTCTCCCCCATGGTGTATAAAAGAAGACCCATCTGCCTTGGTTTTGGTATAGATTTTTGCCTTCCAATTATACAATCAATTTGCTTGCTCTTATAATATTCTTCTTGTGTGAGAGAGTGTTGTCATTGTCAGTTCGCCAAAACTATCAGAAAGTGTTTCTGCGTTAGCCGGTCTAAACTATTGTATCTTGGAAGACAGAAGTCGATGTTCCTCCAATACCCACGGTGAGACGGCTAATCTATTTTAAAGATACTGTGGTATCACACAGGCTTCAGTTTGATTCATTGGTTTCTATATTTCGATTCCATACGTATTTTTATTAATCATGTTTCATATTATGTGAATTAACTGATGAAATATGAATTTAATTGTTTCGTTTAATTAGCCAATTTTAACAATAATTATCCCTTAATCATACGTTCGTTTAGGTTATTTTGAATAATGTATTTATTTTGATTGATGTATCAATTGTTTTGTAGATTTGTTTGCATATGTTTCTGGTGGGGTGGATTGATAGTCTCCCTTTGTGAAGATCAATTCCATGTCTTAAAAAAAAAATGAAAATATTTATATATAATGGATTAGAAAAGTTTAAAGATTCACTTTTGTGTCTGTTAAGCAAAAGATTTTGTATTGATCCTCAACTACCAAACCGAGTTGTCTTCTTTCTTTTGTTCCTTTTGGAATGCCCATGTAGTTTTCTTATTTTTTATTTTTATTTTTTCAAAGATAGAGAATAAAATACTAATGCAGTATTTAATTACTGACATGAAATCGGAGAAATGACCCTTCTTTAATTTCTTTGTATTCTTACCATGATAAATAATAATTTTATTTATAATATATTTTTTATTATTAGTTTAATAAATAAAATATGAAAAAAATATTGTGATAAAAATAATATTCTATTATATATAAAAACATAATATAAACATGACAGTCGTAGAGTTTTTAAGTTGATAAAAGTAACAATTACAACAAGTATAGTAACATATAATATAAATTAGTAAAGATATGTGTACAAAATCTATGTATAACAACATATTGGAAAAATTAACAATGGTGTTGTTTGGTATAGTTGTTAAAATAGATTGTAGATTATAATTTAACAGATTATAGGTTATAACTTTAATCAGAAGCTATTAATCTGTTAAAAAATTTATTTTACCTTTTGTAACTATTTTAGTAAAAAAAAAACTCCATTTAACTTATGTCAAATGAGGACATATATATTTTTAGAAAAATGATTTGGTGCCCGAAACTTCTAGCCCCGAATGCCCTTAATGCCCAAAACGACGTCGTTTTGGGCATTAGGCTTTTTTTTCTTTTTTTCTTTTTTTTTTTTCTGCCATTTTCGACGCCATTTTCGACTCAGCGAGCAGAGGAAGAAGGAGAGGGAGAGGGAGAGGGAGAGGTCGCCGTCGCCGATCCGATCGCCGCCTGTGCCATCGTCGATCGCTGCGGTCGCCGTCGTCTCCGATCCGTCGCTGATCCGATCGCCGATCGACGCCTCTGCCATCGCCGATCTCTGCCTCCAGCCCATTTTTTAGGCCCCCTCCAGTCCCCCTCACCTTCCTCCTCCTCCTCCTCATCTTCCTTCTTCGTCTTCGTCTTCGTCTTCGTCTTCCTAATTCTGTTGAAAAAAAAAAAAAAATTTAAAACCATAAAACGACGTCATTTCGTGATTTCGGGACACTAAGGACACCCATATTCGGGCTCTCAATTAGCTCTCATATTTTTATTGGTAGAGGATAGTGATAGTTTTTTTTTTTTTTTTTTTTTTTTTTTTTTTTTTGGGAAACAAGAGGACAGTGATAGTTGAACCGCTCAAATTGCGAGAGAAAAATAAAAGTCTTTTTTTTTTTTTGGAAGATTGAGCGGGAGAAAATTAAGATTAAAGGGCACGGGATTGAGGCCAAACTACCACTTGTCCAATCAATGTAATGGAAATGAAACACGTTGACGCGTAATTAATTAGGTAGTAGCTGCTTCACGTCAATTCATGCATTTGTTGATTGAGAAATTGTAAATAAAAAATGTTAGAGAGTCAAAAGATTTGTTAAAATTTCAATTAAATATCTTGAGTATAAGATTTATATAGAACTTATGTAGAGTTAGTCTTACATTTAAAAATTTTGATAAATTTTTTAAAATTACTAATATTTTTCACTGCAAATTACATTATTTTGATATACATAAAAGATTTACACCAATATAAGAAGAATTTATATCATACATATAAAAAATGTATATCATCAAAAAAATACAAATATTATTTCATTGTCAGACTAATTTATAATTGGATAAATTACAAATACACATGCTGAGGTTTATTTAAATTATAAATTGTCTCCTGTGATTTGAAAAATTATAAATACCACCCTTATAGAATTTTTTATTTAACAGAATTAATTGAAAAAGTGAAATTTTTAATTGTTCACCTATATAATAATAAAATAATCTAAATTATTAACTGTAATAAAATTTTAACATTATTAAAAACTGTTAATTAATTTGTTGATTTATTAATATAATGACCTATTTGTTATGAAATTAGAAACTTTAGGGACATAATGTAATTTCTAAAATCACAAGAATAATTTGTAATTTAAATAAATCTTAGAAAATGTATTTTTAATTTATCCTTTATAATTTTATCTTTGTCATTTTCATTACCTAACGAAAACTCAACATCATCATGGCTTATCTTTGTTAGAAAATTCCTACCCTCCTAAGATTGTATAAAATATTGTCTAATTTATTAAAATCACACTGATCTAGATCCAAAAAAATTAAGTCGATTTAATAATCATAACTTATTCAAATTTTTGCATTTGTCATCAAAAAAATAAACAACAATGGAGTTTTTAAAAATAAATCATCCATTTTTTAGGCAATAAACATGATAAACTAAATAAGTTACAATTATCAAATTTGTTTAATTTTTTATGGATTAAATACATAAAATACTCAACAAAATAAACGATTCAGATTATCGAAACAAGTTCGGTGACCTCATAGGCCCAAGTAATGTCCTCCGGTCCATATTTTGAATTGGATAGAATACCTACCTCCTTACCAAAAACTTGTATGTGCCGTTTGATAACACTTACGTTTTCTGTTTTCTGTTTATATTTACTAAAATTTAAAAAACTCAAATAAAAACTTGTTTGGTAAAATTTTTGATTTATAAATCAGTGGTCTCAGTTTATAAATTTAGCCAAAAAATGAAAACACAAAAAATGTGTTTTCATTTTGAGTTTTCAGTTTTTTTTTTTTTTTTTACCACCCAATACCAGCCACTACCCACTATCATTTTCCACCACCGTCTTCCTCCACTACCACCCACCACCCACCTACCACCCACTCACCACCACCACCCACCCCTCGCCACCACCACTACCACCCACTTGCCATCTAGCCACCACCCACCACCACCGCCACCACCACCCGCCACTTACTTGCCACCACCACTTAACACCCACTGCTACCACTATCCACCACCACATCCACCACCACCACCACCTGCCACCATCACCCACCACCAACCACCCACCACCACCACCACCCACTACCACCTACCACTCACACCCATCCACCCACCTACCACCACTACCACCACCACCCGCCACCAACCTCCACCATCCACCATCCACCATCCATACCTACCACCACCACCCCACTCGCTACCACCACCACCACCCACCCACCCACCATCACTACCCACCACCACCCACCACCACCACTAGCCACCCACCACACCATTACCCACTACCCGCCACCATCACCCACCCACCACGCCACCATCCACCACTACCCCCCATCCGGCACCCACTTGCCACCGCCACCCACCATCCTCCACCACCACTATCACTACCCCCTACTACCCGCCGCCATCACCCACCCCCACACCCTCACCACCCCGCTACCACCACCATCACCACCACCCACTGCCATCGCTCACCACCACCCACCCACCCACCATCACCACCGCCACTTACTCACCACCACCACCCACTGGCTACCACCCACCACCCGCCACCATCACCCACCCACCCTGTAACGCCCTCAAAATTAAACCCATTGTATATAATACTAACATGCATCATTATAAGAAATGGAAGAATAGTATTCCATTCATTAGAATAAACGTATTGAAAGACATTACATGTAATAAAGAAAGTAAATGCCCTAAGGGCTTACATCTTTTCAAGCCAACATTTGGATCCAAAAATATGAGTACTAACTCGTTTACAAGTTAAGCCCTTGGCTTGAGTCCTTACATGTAAAACCAAATAAAGTAAATAACAACTAATCTAAATGAGTCTTCAACTCTAAATCCATCCAAGCTAATTCCTTGAAGGTTGCCCATTACCTGAACCTGAAAATGATGTTCCCATATAGGGTGAGCCACAGCCCAGTAGAAAAATACTAAACCAAATATAAGCATTGAATAAAGCTATAGCATTCAATAGATGGTTATCCAAGATAATCAATGATAATTTTTATACAGTCTCATGACACTAATGTCTAGAACCTATTTCGATACCCATTATTATCAATATGGCTCAGAACCTGGCCAAACTTACAACAGTGAACTATATATCATATTCACAATACTTCCAATATCAACAACGCAAATGGGACTCAGGCCCATATCAAAACACTTCATACTTCGGTTTGATACACATTTTAGTCTTTGTATCAATAACATGTAAAAACACTTCAATATAATAAGCACACATAATAGTGATGCTAATGGAGTCCATCCCCTATCTCCTCCCAAACAAAATCCGGTTTAGAGGTCCATCCCCTATCTTCCCCTAAACCGTGGAGCACATCCCCTATCTCCTCCCAAACAATATGCATATGCAATGCTCAATCAATACATGTATTTTCTGTATTAATTCAATAGTAAAAATTTATGACTTAACCAATGTGATTAGTTTCAATTATCCCTATTCCACATGCAATGTCTACAACAATCACGACTATCATCCACCAATAGCCCAAAACAGTTATTTCTAGACTGGAAATAAATAAATCAACAATTAAATAGACGAGTGATTTAAATCAATCAACTACCCCATTTAATCAATAAATTCCTCAATCTCATGAATTTAACTAATTTCCCCAATGTTCCTTAAATTAAATATACAATTCAATTTATTTAAACAACTAGGGTTTTTTCCAAAAATTACCAAAATTACCCCCAACATATTAAAATGCCAGAACTTAGAACAAAACGTATACATTGGAGTAGGAAGTCCCTACCTCGAAGAATAACTCAAAAGGAGAAGACGGAGATGAAGGCCCAAAATCCAAAGTGCTCCAAACCCAAGATTGTTCAGATTAAAAGGAAGATCTTGACCCACTCTATCTTTTTAATAAAGGAACTAGGGTAGAAACGCCCTAAAACTAGATGAAACCTAGGGTAGAAGGTGAGTAGGGAGTGAGAGAACTCGGAAACTAGGGTTTGGAATCAAAAGACAGATAAAAAACTGATTAAATTCCCGCTGCTGCCTATTTAAACTGAACAGGCTCGCTCGAGCGAAGACATGGTCGCTCGGCGACGAGACCTGAGAAATGCTCGCTCGGCGAAGAAAAGCTCGCCGAGCCAAGAATGCAATGCTTCAGTGCGCAACCTAGAAGCATGCTCGACAGAATGCTCGCTCGGCGAAAGAACTCGAAAACATACACCTCGCTCGCTCGAGCGAAGAAAAGCTCGCTCGAGCGAAGAAACACTGCTCTCAGGTCT
Organism: Camellia lanceoleosa; assembly: GCA_025200525.1. Taxonomy (NCBI): domain Eukaryota; kingdom Viridiplantae; phylum Streptophyta; class Magnoliopsida; order Ericales; family Theaceae; genus Camellia; species Camellia lanceoleosa. Next base: position 153,514 of record JANUSC010000333.1, on the reverse strand, counting down.
ATACTAGACACAATCGCTCGCTTGAGCGAAGAAACCCTGGCTCGAGCCACCAGAGACAAAACTCAACACTCGCTCGAGCGACCAAACCCTCGCTCGTGCGACCAACTCAAAAACTGGACAGCAACACTTGGTTTCCGGACCCAACCAACTCAAAACAAACACGCCCAACACATCCTATAACTCACATGAGAAAATAAAGGACGACAGTAACAATTATACAATGACAAGATCCACGGAACCTCAGTCCGGATACAGTAATCAAATAGGAAAAGACCAGGGTCGCTATACACCCACCACCACCACCACCCACTCGCTACCACCCACCACCCGCCGCCACCACCGCCGCCACCACCACCACCACCAGCATCACCCACCCGCTACCCACCGTCACCACTTTCCATCACCGTCTTCCATCGCCACTTGCCACCACTTGCCATTTCTCACTATTTTTTATATTTTAAAATTTTTTTTAAACATTTTGTCAATTACCAAACGCGTTTGTAGTTTATGTTTTTCTAAAAATAAACAAAAAATAAACAAAAATCAGTTTATAAATTTTTTGTAAATATAAACTGAAAACATAAACGTTACCAAACACACCCGTAATGTCTGTTTTTGTTTTCAAAAGTTGAAACAATTTACAAAATTTACAAAATTTTACTAACCATAGAAAAAGAAGGTGTTTCACTAATTTCATTTTTGCTCATTTCTTAATTTTGTAACTGCCACCGACCGGTTCATGACCTGTGACCATTCTTGCTGATGACTTCTTCTAGAAATTGCGATTGTTGACAACCAATGATGATTTAGGAAATTTTATAGATGTGATTACTCAACAAATTTAAGTTCCATAAATTTTAACACTTAAATTTCTCCACATTAGGTAGAATAAAATTTTAATAAAATAGTATTTTCTTAACAAAAAAATACATAAATTTTTACAATCATATTCACAAGTTCTCATTTTTTTTAATTTAAAAATCATTGCATCATAATTTCATTATCAATAATGTCAAACATATATACATCTATGATCAAGTGATCAAATAACTATTGATCTGTCATTTAGTTTGAGTACTGAAAAAAGAAACATATTAGAGAATGATTAGATTCTTAATGAGTTTTGGTTTCTAATGAATAGGCTCTTGTACGAGCATGAAATAATATTTTCGTATAATCCTATTGATCAAGTTTGTACTCCTTCAAACGTCGTCGCTTTGTTACTTGGAAACACAAACGTGAGTTAGCCGGCGGGTGTGTACCGGAAACCTCTCCAATGCCTAAGTCAGCAAATAAACAATAGACAAAAGTTTTGTGTATTCAAGAGTAAAAATTGTAATACCTGTACATAGGTCCTACCATGAGTTTTTATAGATTCTACTTGGTACACTCCTAGTAAGACTCCAACTCTTCTTATAAGAGCCCTTCTAGGAATTACACTCGCAAAGATAATGCCTATCCTGAAAACTCCTTGCTTCACTGCTAACCTAAGTGAGATAGTTGCAACTCTTACCTCGGCTGGCACAAGACTTAACCATGCTTACATAGCTAGGTGATAACTAAGTTGATTCAGTCAGCCTGGACTTTGAGATGACACCCTGCTGAGCTATCCTTTAGCTCTGTCCGACCTCACTGATACCTCGGTCTATGACCGCCAGGTCATGCCGCTGGTAACCCACCTTTGACTGGTTTGACGCAGAACGTCTAGGACCGTGTTACAGAGATAATTACTTCGGCCCAAATCTGAAATACAAAGATGTTTTCTTGGCCTTATAACGCGGTCCATTCTTATCCTAGCTCGGCTCAATTTGGTCACAAATTACCCTCTCAATTGTCTCTTAATTCCATCTACGTAGCATGTTTGGGATTATCCACTTTCGACCGACTTGTCAAGGTCCATGTCAATCAACTTTCAGAACACTCTACCAAGCCAAGCTGAAATACTAACCAAGCACAAACATAGCTTGGTTCCTAAAATTGCACCGGTCGTACACCCAGTCCTTTTATGTTTCTGACATCGTGTCCTTGTTGGGACACATGGCATGTGTTGATTGCCTCCATGCACTATGACAGCCGTCACACGCTGACCACAAATTTCAAAAAGCCCCGCATTTTACCTCATTTAAATACATTGTTCATTTACACGAACAGTCTTTACTGTTTTATCTTCTTTGCTGCGTAACCTTGTGCTCAGATCCTCAACTCCTAACTTCCTACATTTAAGCTTTGGCCTACGCACCTCCTATCATCGTTGCCAGCGTCTGTTCGTCAAATTGGATTCAGATCCTATTCCCAAATTTGCAAGTTCTTCATGCTTTATCTATTTTCACATTGTTTCTACTTTATGCCTGAAAATAGTGTTTGCACACCTCAAATGCATGCCATAGAAACTAATAACCCATGGAACCTCAAAACTTCATACTTGTATCCGAAAACACATTAACTGGACTTTTAACTAGCCATAAACAATGTTTTCGATCCAAAATCATATCACGACCGAACTAAGAATATGTTCGTAAACTTGGACTTACTATGGACCGCACTAGGACTCCTGTATTCCACAAATCGGGCTTTTATCTTGCCCTTATTGCTAAACCGAGCTAGATTTACCCCTGCTTCGTTTAAACTTGTTCTAAAAATGAACCGCTCCCTACCTCGGCTATTCCTCAACCGAACAAAGCATAGAGCGTGCCCATTGTCTGTCGTGCTAGACTAAATCAGTCTTATTTTTGTTATTTAGCCCAGTTTATGACTTGGGCATAACCCCTTTTTATTTCCACTTTTCAGACTTGACTAGGTTGGCCAGGTACACCTTGCATTTTGCCCCTGAGCAGCTTTGCTCGACCGAGCTACAAAGGTCAAATCTGCGCTGTGCTAGGCATCTGCGCATACTTAGCATAGAAAGTTCTTATTTAATCCAATGGGCAAATACTAGTTTCTGGTGGACTCGCCTGGTGCCATGGCTGAATTCCGAAGAGACTATCACATTCCGAACGACATCCGCCTTTCCTTAGTCGAGCTAGATACCACCCCATAGGGCAAATCAAGTTTTGCTCTCTTTACCATGATATCCATTGTTAAGGGGGAACTTCGGTTCCTAATCCAACCACTCATTTGCGAATTCCTTAGGCAAACCAAACTGTGTCCCACCCAATTATCCACCAATACTTATAGGATTATAAATGGAATAGCCGAGCTAAATCGCCGACCTCGGAAGCAGAAGACTAGGGTAACCGACTTCCTACTTAAGTCTTTCCCCGGGCCGGACCCCACTTTTCCCCAAATCAATCTAATTCCCCTTACTAAGGAACAAGAAATGACAAAAAGAAAGGTCGTGCGAGCTCTCATCACTGAGCAAACCTCTGCCGAAAACCAAACAGAACAAGCCCCATTTAATCAACTGCGCGAGATCGTTGTTACACTACCAACTACCAGAGCAACATCGTCCCGGTCGAGCAAGCGTGCGCGCACCTCGTCAACCGAACCACAACACTTGGTGGATGTGGAGGAGACCACGCTTCCTGAACCTATCTTGCCAAGCCCAGGGCATACATGTTCTGACCGAGCAAGCCCTTTTGAATGGGCACCCTCTGTGTCCTACAAGAACCACGCTATATCTATCACAGATTCAGTAGTTGTTGACAAGGACAATATACTCACTTTTAACCTCCCCAAGAGTGTCTGTCTGCCACCAGACATAGGCCATCATGACCACCTGACTGAGTTTAAAGCCATTCGCTTGATGACCAAGTCGATGGTACTTGTAAGTTTTCTTCCATTTATTCGTATCGATATTAACCATCTGTTTGCTCGGTTTATCCTAACCACTACATTTCCTATCCGCAAGCCCTGCAAAAAAACCATGTAGCCCACAAGTGCGTGCTTGAACTCAGGAAGACAGCACGGTCGGGCGTGGTAGATGCAAACACCAAGGCGGCCGAACTGAAAGAGGCCAAGCTGAAGTTGGCCGAGCTGGAATCCAAAAACTTGTGGTTGACCGAACTGGCCAATGCGGTGGAAGCCGATAAACAAAAAGCGCTAGCCGAGAAAAAAGACCGCTACTTGCGTGAACTACCCAAGTTGGAAAAGAAGAAGAATGCCGAGGTCACCGAGCTGAGGAAGAAGATGGAAGATATTGAGGACCGAGGCTTTAAAGAAGGGGAGGCAACCTACGTCCTGGAATATGAAGCTGCTAAAGATATTTTCTTCAAATGCGGATAGAAGGTTGCGGCTGTCAAACTCGGTCAGGGGCAAGACACCGAGATCTTTTTGAATCCTCCCTCTCACTTCATACCGAGCTATATAACGGACTATGCCAATATAGTCGAACAGAAGTTTCTTCAAGAGGGAAAGGAGGAGGAAGAGACCCCTAATCCAAATAATGCCCCACCTGCTAATACTAACCTCGGTCTTCAGCCTTCTTTGCCAGCTCGTGTGGATCCGCTCAGCCAACCGGTGCCAAGTACAGTTGAGGGGGTGCTTGTGACCGACCTATCCCAGGAAGTATCTGTCGAAATCGGCCTACCTAGTGGCAAAGTTCGAGTTGACCTGGATACTGATCTTGACGACCTTTTTGCTTACGGCTCATTTTCTTTTTCTTTTCTTTTTTTCCTTTTTTTTGTTTGCAATGTAACCGGGCTAAACGCCCTACCATTTGTAATTGCTTGCTAATGAATGAAATCTATCTTTTTTCTCATCGTTTTGTTCGGCTACAACACTTTTTCCTTTTTAGTGTTCTAGTTTTACTGCAAGTCTAGCCGGCCTAGTTAGCTCAACCGTTCCTTATCCAGTCCACATTTTCGGCCGAGATCCTTATCTCGGCTGAAGAAGAAAAAGGTGTTGGTCAAACCTGCCAACCTTCTTGAGCCTAGATCCTTATCTCGGTTGAAGAAGACAAAGTGTTGGTCAAACCTGCCAACCTTTTTGAGCCTAGATCTTTATCGCGACTGAAGAAGAAAAAATGTTGGTCAAACCTGCCAACCTTCTTGAGCCTAGATCCTTATCTTGGTTAATGAAGAAAAAGTGTTGGTCAAACTTGTCAACTTTCTCGAACCTAGATCCTTATCTCGACTAAAGAAGAAAAAGTGTTGGTCAAACCTGCTAACTTTTTTAAGCCTAGATCCTTATCTCGGCTAAAGACAAAAAAGTGGTAGTCAAATTTATTGAACCTAGATCCTTATCTCGGCTAAAGAAGAAAAAGTGTTGGTCAAACCTGCTAACTTTCTTGAGCTTAGATCTTTATCTCAGCTAAAAAAGAAAAAGTGTTGGTCAAACCTGCCAACTTTCTTGAGCCTAAATTCTTATCTTAGCTAAATAATCTCGGCTAAAGAAGAAAAAGTATTGATCAAACCTGCTAACTTTCTTGAGCCTAGATCCTTATCTTGGCTAAAGAATAAAACGTGTTGATCAAACTTGCTAACTTTCTTAAGCCTAGATCCTTATCTCGGCTAAAGAATAAAAAGTGTTGGTCAAACTTGCCAACTTTCTTGAGCCTAGATCCTTATCTTGGCTAAAGAATAAAATATGTTGGTCAAACCTGCCAATTTGTTCATTTCTTAATTTTCTAACTACCACCGATCGGTTCATGACGGCCACCAACGACCATTGCTGATGACTTCTTCTAGAAATTGCGATTGTTGACAACCAATGATGATTTAGGAAATTTTATAGATGTGATTACTCAACAAATTTAAGTTCCATAAATTTTAACACTTAAATTTCTCCACATTAGGTAGAATAAAATTTTAATAAAATACTATTATCTTAACAAAAAAATGCATAAATTTTTGCAATCATATTCACAAGTTCTCATTTTTTTTTTAATTTAAAAATCATTGCGTGATAATTTCATTGTGAATAATGTCAAACATATATACATATATGATCAAGTGATCATATAACTATTGATCATCCATTTAGTTTGAGGACTGAAAAAAGAAACATATTAGAGAATGATTGGATTCTTAATGAGTTTTGGTTTTTAATGAATAGACTCTCTTATTTTTTAAATGAGATCAATTAATAAAGGGAGAGGTTTTTTTTAGTTAATTGTGTGGATTGAAGCGTACTGTTAGGTCTATGGGGCTCATCACGTATTCCGTTTTGATAATTTGAACTATCAATGTGTAGAGCTTGTCGAGTGTTTCATACCTACAAAAAATCAAGTTCATTGGATATCGGTTGCCTCTTGATCGGAACACATTTTTGTTAAGAATTTATTTTTAAAAATCATATTTATCATTGATAAAAATATATTCTGATCAAAGAGTTATTCATATCCGATTAATATGATTTTTTATAAACGTGTAATACTTAACGAGATCTACACATTTAATGGTTTGTATTATCAAAATGGAACCTGTGATAAATCCCATTAAGCTAATAAAATATTTCAGTCCACATAATAGATTGGGGGAAATCTCTCTCATTATTAAATAAAATTTTTATCATAAAAAAATTTAAAAAAAAAAAAAAATATCAAATGATAGACTGATTGGGGTGGATGGGGGTCACCAATCCCCCTATAATATGCCGTCGCCCTGTGGGCAAGCAACTACTTCCAGTGCTTCCAATCACCATCTCTTGTCATAAATTACGGTCGGGCTACTACTTTTTTTATTGTTAGCAAAGCAACCAACTTCGATAATTGCCAGCTACCTCTCTCACGGGTGGTAATCACTGTCCACTGTCCAGCAATTATTTTGACTCTTTCTTAAGGATCAAATACAAATAAATTTTAAATAGTAATTTATTTATTTATTATTATTATTTTTTTTTGATGAACTCAAATATCTTATTCTAGCATAAATTATATAATTGAGTAAATATAAACACGCGTATGTTACTTATTGAGAGATAAATGTAAATTTTTTCTTAATATTTAAATTATTAAATATAGCATTTCAAAAGAAAATTTTCTTAATTTATTTTCCTAAACGTAACATTTTCATATTACACTCAAAAAACTTAACATTTCAATATAATACTCTAAAAATGTAATATTCTAATGTAATATACTAAAAAAAAAATTAGTGTATTTTTTTTTAAACGTAACAACGTAACATTCTAAAAAAATTAATTATTGTATTTTTTCCAAACTTAATATTCCAATCAATATAATATAAAAACTCTTTAGTGTAGTCCCAAACGTAGCACTCTAATGTAACACCAAAAAATCACACTAATAGAAATGTAAATTTTTACGTTCGATAACCAACACTTCAGCTATCAATCCTCCCAAGTAGAATTTTCCACATCTCACCTTTTCATTCTCATCCAAAAAAAAAAAATTAAAAAATAAATCACAAAAAGACACACTTAAATTCAAATGACATTAAATTAAATAAATATAACTTTCTAAAATAAAAGGATTAATTGATCATTAAAAAAACACTTAAGATTAAATGAATCAACATTCTTCTATATAAGATTATGGGTAAATTTTCATATTAAAAATAAGTGTATGAAACATGTTTTTTGTTTCAAACTATACTTGAGAAACACCAAAAAAAAATTAGTTTTAAAAAAAAAATTATATTCATTCCGAAATAAAAGGTCCACATTTTAAAGGATTTTTTTTTTTTTTTTTTGATGAATTATGTTAATAGTTCTTGTAGTTTGGGACTTGTGTCACTTTAATCCTTAATTTTTCAATTATGATATATTTGACCTTAAAATTTTGAATCTTATTCCAAACAAAGACAATAAAAGATGTTTCCTTTATAAAAGGCTAATTTCAAAGGTAAAATCGTCATATAATTTATTTTGTGTTAATTAACTTATATGTTATTGGAAATATAATGGCATTTTTTTAATGAATAATACTGACACTTTCTTGATTATAAATTTATGTTTGGTTTAATTTTCAAAATCTATTTTTAGAAACTTTTTTTAAGAAACTAAAATTAAATTGGTAAATAAAATTAAAAACACATCATTTTTATATAATTTTATCTTTTGAGAGGGTAGAAATATTTTTTTAAATTAATTTTTTTCATATTTATTTCTATTAAATTAATTTCTATTTTTTCAAAAGTCAAATATGGTGACTATTTTGATGTCATTATTAAACCAATCTATTAAGTCAAAAAAAAAAATCCAAAACAAATTTTTTTTATATAATAAACATATCGATTACACATTAGAAGCTCAATAACCATCTATTACATAATAATCATTCAAAAGTATCTGTTAACAACAAAAATAATCATCTATTATATGATAACCATAAAAAAATTAAAATTAAAATTTAAAAAAATCAACAAAAGCAACCACTAATCATCATTCAAACATATCCAAAAAAAATAAAAAATATAAAAAAGTAAAAGATTTACCATTTTTGTATAATTTTATCTTTGATGAGTAGAAATAATTTTTAAAAATTTTAAAATAATATTTTAGCATTTATTTTTGTCAAATTAGTTTATATTTTATCAAATTAGCGAATTTGCCCTTGAAAGGGAGCATTTTTCATTTGCAAAAGGAAACAGTGTCATTAATTATCCTTATTTGGAATTAGATTCAAAATTCAAGATCAAATGTATCACAATTAAAAGAATAGTGACCAAAGTGATACAAACCCCAAACCACAGAGTTAGTGTAATTTTCCCTACTTTTTTCTTAAAAAACCACATCAGCATGCATTTTTCATACATATAAAGTTCTATACAAACTCAAACTCAATTTCAATTATAACAACTAATTTTATATGGGCTTTATTTGAGAAATACTTATTTTTTCTATAGATAATTGATAATTTAATTTAATTATTATGATATTTGAAAAAAAAATTATCTCGATATACAAATAAAAAAAAAAGAGAATATACTTAATTATGTGTATCGTATAGGTCAAATTAATTTCTTTTATATTTTATATTTTTTGTTTATCTTATTAATGTCTTAATAATAATTTATATTTTTTATTTAGCATTAAATTATTTTTTTTAAAAAAATTATATTTAATTTAAATTTTATATACCTATAAACAATATGTATGAATAATTCTGTTAGGTTTTTATTCTTGGCAATCTCGTTTGACAAAACTCCTTTCAGTTGTACTTATTTCGCGCTTTTTATTTCAGTGAGGCTATGAGTGTTTAGATGCGAATCCAACCTGAATTGTGCTTTGCAGAGAAGTTTGTGATGTTAATACTTTCAATATTGCCACTTCACTGATTATGACGGGGATCGAGCTGTCCGGTCACCATGGGTCGAGGGCGTAGTGCCTTGGTGTCCGGCAATACACAGGTCGAGGGCGCTTCAAAGCAAAATGCAAAATTGCATTTGAAGTTGCTTGTCCGCCCTTGCTTGCTCGAGCAAAGGACTGCATCTGCATAAAAACCTGAAAGAGGTGTTTGTTCGCTCGAGCGAAGGATGCGTGGCTCGAGCGAAGCCACTTATGGAAATCACGCAAGATATGTTCCTCGCTCGAGTGAGCTTCAAAATCCAGGATTTCTATAAGTAGTTGTTTTACTCCAAAACTAGAATTCCTCCTTTAAATCTTCTTCTTGGATATTAAGGTTTATATCTGGGGATATTTTGCTAGTTTTCTTTGATGTTTTGATTGAGTATTCAACTCATGGTTTAAAGAATATACATCAAAGGATTATTTGTTTGTTCTACATAAAAGAGAGAGTTGTTCTTCGGTGGATTCCGAAGAATTCGAGCCTGAAACTTTGGTGGATTCTGGAGTGGCTCATCGTCAAGACAATTCTGAGGCGAAGACGGGGTTGGAAGAGGCACATAGGAGTTGGTTCAATTCGGGTGTGGATTCGCTAAGTATTTGAGAGTATACTTGTGTAATTCCTTTATGTTTTCTTAGTGGATTGTTTTGTGGCAGTTGCCCGTGGTTTTTTATCACAATTGGAGGTGTCCAATTGTGGTGTTTCCACGTAAAATCATTGTGTTGATTTATCTTGATTGTTTGAGTGGGATTGTTGTTTACTACTTAAAATTGATACATAATCACAAATCAACATTTAAGAGATTTCTAGATTTTTCAAATTCAAAAAGAATATTAAAAAAAAATCAATACTCTACCTAATCAATTTAAGTATTTTCTTCTTAATCCAATCACAACATATTTATATTTAATGTTTTAAATAATTTTTTTGTGTAGTTCTATTTCTACATATTTTTATTTTCTAAATAAATATAAAAATAACTAAGTAATTAGAATTACTTTTAGTTTTATATTACTAATTCTCTTTCTAATTTAAATATTATTTTTAATATCAAAATGAGTGTTTATTTTATTATATTATAATTATATATATATGATATAAAATTATTATATGATAATTACACTTTTATAGTTCAATAGAATTAAAAATTATCAAAATAAATAAATAATTTAACTAAATTTGTTATATAAAAGTATTCAAGTAATACTTTTATAGAACGATAATGCTAAAATTATTAAAATACATAATTTAAATCTAAATTTTATTTTTAATTAAAATTAATATTATTTTTTTGTAACACATATAATAATATAAATGGGCATTTATATACAAATTCTAATTTATGAACTTATACTCCATTAACTAACTAGCATGTTTTAGACCTTCAAGTCCTATTAAAATTTTTAATAGTTAGAATTGGCCTTCAAATAATGATTGTTCATCATGATTATCTATAAAGGAACATATGATTTGACATTTATTTTGATTTTCAAAACTTTAAAGTATCAACTTTCAAATTAAAAAAACTACCAAAAAAAAATTTATGTGAAAAAAAATTAAAATTGAAAAACTAAATTATTTTTTTGTGCAATACTAAAAATTTTGTGTCTATGAAGGAGTATGATGATGGAACATTGATGTGCAAAACTGGGAAAAAAAATTAAAAATGAAAAAACTGATAATATTCTCAATTTTAAAACTGGAAAAAACTATTAATGTTCTCTGTTTTATTGGATAATTGAATCAAACCAATAAGTAGAAAGGCAAAAACATTTAATCTCATGCTCTGTTTTTTTCATAAGTTAGTGAAACAATTATTTGAAATATTACTATACAAAATTGATAATGTTTTTAATTTTAAAATTTTAAAAAAAAATGATAATATTCTCAGTTTTACTAAATAAGATTTATTGGTTTAAAATTTTTTAAATAAGACCTGAGTTACCATAACATTTGTAAATAAGACTTTTAAATAATTAACTCTAATATAAAATATCATTACCTTAATTAAAGTTAGCTCCATTGTGATTTTATGTTAGACATTATATTTCTAAAAGTGATTTATATACACATGTATCGTCCAATTTGATATTAATTGGTTAAAATAATAGAATTTAATACTTTCTTTTTTAAAGTTTTTAGAAGATAAATTGACAAATATCAAATAATAAATAGCAGCTTCATTCCTGGAAGGAATACTAGTGACAATATTATCGTTACTCAAGAAATTATTCATTCTCTCAACAAAAAGAAGGGTAAGAAGGGTGGTTTGGTTTTTAAAATTGATTTGGAAAAAGCTTATGATAATCTCTCTTGGGATTTTTTAAAACATACCTTGGAGGAGTTTAATTTTGACCGCAATTTTATTGAGCTTATTATGTGTTGTGTGACCACTGTTAGTACTGCTGTTATAGCGATCCCGGGTTTACCCTTATTGTGCAGTGATCCGGACATGTGTCCGTGGATGTTGGTAGTGGGTTGTTGTCTTGTTTACATCCTTTCATACATTGTATTTGAGTTATAGGATGTGTTGGGCAGGTTTGTTACAGGTTGGTTGGGTTTAGAAACCAAAACTAGTTGCCCAGATTTTGACCCGTCCGCTCGAGCGGGGAGTTTGACGCTCGAGCGGGGATCCTGTTGTTGCTTGTACGCTCGAGCGGGGGTTTTGGCGCTCGAGCGGGGAATACACCCATCCAGTACTTTTCTCTGTGTTGTGTTGGACGCTCGAGCGGGGGATTGGCCGCTCGAGCGGGGTCCTGGTCTGTCGAGATGCTGAGGGTGTGCATCCGCCGCTCGAGCGGGAGGTTTGCCGCCGGCGGAGTTCGGAGTGCCGCCGGAGCGGGGCTTTGGGCGCTCGAGCGGGCGACTGGGTTTAAAGATCCGAGTTTTGACTTTTAAAATCACTTTTTCTTGTTCTTTCTCTCTCTTACTTTTCCAAAACACAAATTTGAGAGCCTCTCTCTCTAAAACCGGCCCTTCTCTCTTAGATTTGATCTAGTATGAGTGGTTTGCTCGCCTTGGGCCTTCACAAAAGTTGTGTTGATCGTCGAGGGGTTTATTTTAATCTGAAAATTTCGGGATTTGGAGCACCTTGAGTTTTGTCACCTCATCCCTTGGAGCCCAAACTTTGAGGTAGGGATATCCTACTCCTCTTTATGGATTCTGTCTTTGAATTTTGACATTTTGATGTGTTGGGGATAGTTGTGTAATTTTGAGAAAGTTTGGGGCTTTTATGCAATTTTATAAAAGTTTGGGGTTTTGTTTTAAATAAACCAATATGTATGTTTAGTACATAGAAATGAGATTAATGTGGACTCATTGATGAAAATGGAACCTTTAGGGTTGAACGTTAGTTATGGAAAATGCTATAATTATATTGTTTAATTAATTGGGATAATTAATTGTGGAATTGAGATGTTGATTATATATCCATTGTGCATTTATTTTCTGTATAGAAATAACTGCTTTGGGCTATCGGTGGAGGATAGTCGTGTTTGTTGTAGACAATACATGTTGATTAGGTAACGAAACTAATCTGCGGAAAGTGTCATGGAACTTGACGATTTGTAGAATACATTAATTGTATTGATTGATTGTGTATAGAACCAATGTGTTTATATGCATTATATGTAGAGGAGGAGATGGGGGATGTACTCCGCGGTTTAGGGAAAGATGGGGGATGTACCTCTAAACCGGATAGTGTTGGGAGAAGATAGGGGATGAACTCCGGAGACACAGCTCATATGCTTGTCTAAAAAAAAAAATATAGATACAGCTCACGTGCTTGTCTTGGAAATGTGAAGTAGCTTGTATGCTTATCCGTGGTTGTATAGATATAACTAATATGTTTATCTATGTTGAAATGGAAAGAAAGGAAATATAGACTTGAATGTCTTGGAATTGTAGTAAATTGTGAAAGAATGTGAAAGTGTTGACCAATCTATCAACTGTTAATCTTTTGGGCGTTATTCATAATTGGTTTAGTATATTTCTACTGGGCTGTGGCTCACCCTTTATGGGGATATCATTTTCAGGTACAGGTAGCATGCCACCTCCAAGGACTTAGCTTGGGAGGCTAGTGACGGATGGACTTTTTGACTTCTATTTACTTTTGATGTGTTACATGTAACTTCAAGCCAAGGGCTTTACGTGTATTGAGCTAGAGCTCTCTTGATTGTAACCAAGTGTTAACTTGGAAAGTTGTAAGCCTTAAAGGCACCCGCTTTTATTGTTCACATGTAATACTCTTGTACAGAACTGTTTAGTTAAATAGAAGAGGATGGACTTTTATTATGTTTCATTGATGGGTTTAATGTCTTTATTTTGAGGGCGTTACAACTTGGTATCAGAGCGTACCGGGTTCGAATACTTTGGGTACGTGGGAAGTGATTAGAATCACAATGGGTTTGTCTCGCTTGATAGAGACTTAGTGTAGTGTCATATGTCATGTGTTTAATTGATAACATGCTTATGTGATTATTTGGGTATGGGATTAAATTTCTAGGATGTTGATTGGATCCTTGGGTTTCTGGGAGTCTTGTTGGAAAGGCACTTGATCAATGCTGTTTCTCACAAGAACTCTGGTAACGCCTCGGGACTATCATTATCCAGAAATGAAATTCGTAAGTGCTTATGTGTTTATGTGCTTACGTGGAGTGAATTATTGTGGTCCATGATTTAGGACGCGAGTGTTTAGTTACGGCACGTTTATAAATGTGCTAACGTTCTGTGTTACCTTTATTAGGATGTCAGGACGAGGAAGAGGTGGAAGGCGTGGCAGGCCTAGGAGGCAGGATATGCCTTTACCGGATGAGATTCGGCACTCGGGAAGGGGTTGGTCGAGCCAATGTGGCCAAGAGAGGGCTATAGGCTGGGCGCTCTAGCCCGAGAGATAGCAGGGGCATTCAGGGAGTCAGTAGGCATTCTCAGAGCTGAGAATCAGGCTCAGGTTGTTGTTGCGGATGCAGGACCTTCTTTTCTGAAGAGGGAGTTCTTCCGGTCTAATCCGGATGAATTTGTGGGTGATCCAAAAGAGCCGCTTAAGGCAGATGAATGGCTCGAACAGACAACGAAGACGTTTGAGATGCTAGGCATTGAAGACGAGGTACTGAAGGTGACCTTGGCATCTTTCCAGCTGAAGGGGGATGCGGGTCAGTGGTGGAAGTTCACCAAGAGTCGTATAGGAGGGACTTGGAAGGCTTTTGTTGGCTTTTGAGGAAGTTCTTATCTCCGGCTGTTCAGGAGAAGTTGAGAGGTCAGTTCTGCCAGCTCAAGCAGGACAGTTCATCAGTGGCCGAGTTTGAGGCCTCATTCACTAGTTTGTCCAGGTTTGCACCTGAGTTGGTGGCGTCTGAGGAACGCCGTTGCATTGAGTTTGAGAAGAAGTTGGTAGCGGCCTCAAGTTGAGAATTGGGGTCTATGTTTGGGATTATGGGCGATCGGTTGATCTGCCGCATCTTACGGAGATTAGGAGGCAGGAAGGGGAGGAAGGGCAGAAAGGCTCCAAGAGGAGTCAGGATGGACAGGGCGATAGTAGGAGACAGATGGGTTATAACCCTCAGCAGTCTCAGGGTGGAGTTTCTAGGTCGACTTTCCCAAAGGCCGAGTCTTGAGCCGGGAGGCAATCGTGAGAGTTTACTGTTACAAGTGTGGCCAGGTCACAAGGCTTGGGCTTGCTGTAGAAGGCGGAGGTCGAGGGTGCATCTTCTTCACCCGGACCACGAGTCGAGTTTGGACGGCAGCCCTTGTCCTGTTATCAGTGTGGACAGCCTGGGCACCTGAAGAGGTTCTGCCCACAGTGGAGTGCCACTTCAGGAGCGTCTGGTTCTAGGCAGACGCAGGATTTCACCGCTCGATGCTGGCAGCCTCGAGGGCCAATCAAGAGCTTCGTCGTCCCAGTCGATCTGTGATCGTATGCTCCTAGGGGTGGCGGTGGACCAGGAGTCCTCTGAGCGTGTATCTTGTTGCCACAGATTTAGTACAAGCTCCATCAGTAGTGAGAGGTACTTTTTTGTTTTGCAACTCGGTTGCTAGAGTGTTGATTGACACGGGTGCATCTCATTCTTTTGTATCTGCTGCATTTGCATCTGTGTTGGAATTGGAGTTAGCACTATTAGCATCTCCTATTTGCGTTGTGTCACCTATTGGGGGTGAGTTAATTTTGAAGCACGGATGTAGAGGTTGTGATATAGAGGTCGACGATCATCGACTTCCGTTTCCATTTGTAGTTATGCCCATGAAGGGCTTTGATGTTATTTTAGGTATGGACTAGTTATCGTCATACCGGTCATTATTGATTGCTACCAGAGGTCACTTGTTGTATGGTGAGCGGAGTGTTTCCATTTCTTAGGAGACCGAGTTGGTAGTGTGGTGCCCGCAGTGCGGTCATAAAGGCGGAATGAACTTAGTAGTCTACTTGCTAGCTTTGTGAATGCTGAGTGTGATGAGACCCACATTGTGTTGCCAACGGTAGTTTGTGAGTACTCGGTCGTCTTTCCCGCCGATCTTGTTGATTTGCCACCTCCGAGAGACGAGTTCTCTATTGATTTAGTGCAAGACGGCAGCCGATTTCTATGGCACCTTATCGTTTTGCCCAACAGAGTTGATTGAGTTGAAAGTTCGGCTCAAGAATTGCTAGATAAGGGCTTCGTTACCTAGTGTATCGCCGTAGAGCACCGGCCCTCTTTGCCAAAAAGAAAAGCGGTGCTTTGAGATTGTGTATCGACTAGGAAGTTAAATCAGACTACGGTTAGAATAAATACCCTATGCCCGTATAGATGATTTGTTTGACCGGTTGAAGGGTTCCGTTGTTTCTCTAAGATAGACTTGAGATCGGGTTACCACCAGTTGAGGGTTAGGAGGAGGATATTCAAGACGGCATTAATGTGACGGTATGGCCATTATGAGTTTGGTGATGCCATTTGGGCTTACTAATGCCGGCGTCTTTATGGACTTGATGAACCGGATCTTCCGGGAATTCTTGGATCGTTTTGTGGTCGTTTTTGTGGACGACATTCTTATCTATTCACCTTCAGAGGAAGAGCACGAGGAACACTTGAGAGTAGTGCTTGAATTGCTTAGAGCCCATAGGCTATATGCCAAGTTTGGAAAGTGTGAGTT
The DNA here is from genome assembly GCA_025200525.1 of Camellia lanceoleosa. NCBI lineage: Eukaryota > Viridiplantae > Streptophyta > Magnoliopsida > Ericales > Theaceae > Camellia > Camellia lanceoleosa. The sequence continues at coordinate 137,211 of JANUSC010000333.1, read as the reverse complement.
CTAGCTAGGAGAAGTCAAGTTCTTAGGCCATGTGGTTTCCGGAGAAGGGGTGTCTGTTGATACATCCAAGACCGAGGCAGTGCAAGATTGGGCACAGCCTAAGAGTGTGTTTGAGATCCGCAGTTTTCTGGGGTTAGCTGGGTACTACCGTCGGTTTGTGAAAGATTTCTCCAGGTTAGCTTCACCGTTGACTAGGTTGACTCGGAAGGGAGTCAAATTTGTATGGAGTGTGACTTGTGAAAAGTCGTTTCAGGAATTGAAAGTTAGATTGACCACCGCTCCGGTCTTGATTATTCCGGAGAGAGGGTTGGGTTATGCAGTCTATTGTGATGCCTCACAAGAGGGTTTGGGTTGTGTGTTGATGCAGGAAGGGAAAGTGGTAGCTTATGGCTCACGTCAGTTGAAAATACACGAGAAGAATTACCCTACACATGACCTAGAGCTAGCGGCTGTGATCTTTGCCTTGAAAATCTGGAGGCACTACCTTTATGGTGAGAGATTCGAGGTGTACTCGGATCATAAGAGTCTGAAATATTTGTTTTCACAGAAGGACTTAAATTTGAGGCAGAGGAGATGGATGGAGTTTATTGAGGATTACGACTTCGAGTTGCATTATCACCCAGGGAAGGCCAATGTTGTGGCCGACGCTCTTAGTAGGAAATCCATTAGTGATGTAGCTTGTGTAGCCATCCGAGAGTGGGAGATGTTGGGGGCACTTGGCGAGTTTGATTTATACAGGCGAATCCGTTGAAATTGCGACCTTGTTTTCTGTTGTTCTTGTGACCCTACACTTGTGACTCGGGTGTTAGAGGCACGAGAGGTGACCTTGAGGTAGAATCCCTTAGAGAGAAGATCTCTAGTGGGAGGGTAGAGAAGGGTTTGACGGTGTATCCCGACCTGAGTGTGAGATACCGAGACCGTTTGTTTGTGCCGGAGTCTTGCCGAGAGGAGGTACTCCGAGAGTTTCATCATTCGCACCTTGCGGTGTATCCGGGAGGTACTAAGATGTATCAGGATTTGAGTCGCCAGTTTTGGTGGCGAGGCATGAAGAGAGATGTGGCAATCTTCGTGTCTAAGTGCCTTACTTGTCAGCAAGTGAAGGCCGAGCATCAGAGGCCAGCGGGTTTGTTATAACCCTTGCCTATTGCCGAGTGGAAGTGGGAGCATGTTACTATGGACTTCGTTGTGGGTCTTCCAAGGACTCAGCGGGGTAGTGATGCTATTTGGGTGGTTGTAGACCGGTTGACTAAGTCGGCACACTTCATTCTGTCTTGCGTGAGAGATTCGGTAGATCACCTTGCCGACTTGTATATTCGGGACATAGTGAGATTGCACGGGGTCCAAGGTGTGATCGTCTCGAGATAGAGATCCTCGTTTCTTGCTAGATTGTGGCGAGTTCTGAGTGCTTTGGGCACTAAGTTGACCTTTAATACGGCTTATCATCCTTAGACTGGCGATCCGGCGTACTATTCAGATCCTTGAGGATATGCTTGAGGTTGTGTCCTTGATTTGATGGGGCGTGGGAAAGGCACCTACCATTGGTGGAGTTTGCCTACAACATGATTATCGATCTAGCATCGGTATGGCACCGTTTGAGGCCTTGTATGGCGCCCTTGTAGGTCTCGGTTTGTTGGGCGAGGTGGGTGATACACCTCTGTTGGGTCCGAGTTGGTTAGGGAGGCAGCGGAGAAAGTTGAGCTTATCCGTAGGAGGCTGGTTACAGCCCAGAGTCGTTAGAAATCTTATGCTGACCGTAGGAGGAGACCGTTGGTGTTTGAGATAGGTGATCATGTCTTTCTGAAGATATCACCTAGGCGGGGATTGATGAGGTTTGGGAAGAGAGGAAAGTTATCCCTTCGGTTTATTGGTCCTTTTGAGATCCTTGAGAGGATTGGCGAGGTTGCTTACCGTTTAGCTTTGCCGCCACAGTTGTCCGGAGTTCATGACGTGTTTCATGTGAGTATGCTTCGGAAGTATGAGCCAGATCCATCACACGTGTTGGATTGGACCGACTTAGAGGTAGATGAGGATGCCTCGTATGAAGAGAGACCGGTTCGGATCTTGGATACGCGGGATCAAGTCCTGCGTGGCAAGACTATTCCTTTGGTTAAGGTTTTGTGGAAACATCACGGGGTGGAGGAAGCCACTTGGGAACGTGAGTTGGAAGTCCGCGAAGAATATCCGGACTTGTTTGTTGATTTGTAGTCATGTAATAAGAACTTGTAATTTTGTTGAACTTTAAGAACATTGTATGTGTCTTAAGTTGTAAAACATGGTATATGTTCTGATTTAAGGAAGTATTGTAAAACTTGCCTTGATGTGAGAATTGATTATAATATTGCATGTGTTGGCTATATTATAGAACTGGAGATGTATCATGAAATTTTGTTATGATATGATTTGTGAAACCATGTATATTGAGAATGGTTGGAGAGTGGAACAAGAAATGCATGTTATAGATGCACTTGAAATATTTATATATGTGAAATGCCTCTTTAAATGACATGGGTGACCGGTGATAGGTCGAATTGTTGAATGTTATAGTGTAACATTGTTTAAAATGGAGGAGACTTGTTTTCAAAAACTTGTTTTTAATTCCGGGGACGAAATTCTTTAAGGAGGTTATAGCGATCCGGGTTTACCACTTATTGTCGATGATCCGGACATGTGTCGGTGGAGGTTGGTGGGGGGTTGTTGCCTTGTTTACATCCTTTCATACATTGTATTTGAGTTATAGGATGTGTTGGGCAGGTTTGTTACAGGTTGGTTGGGTTTAGAAACCAAAACTAGTTGCCCAGATTTTGACCCGTCCGCCGAAAGGGAGTTTGACGCTTCGGCGAGGATCCTGTTATTGTTGCTTGTCGGCGAGGTTTTGGCGCCGGCGGGAATACACCCATCCAGATACTTTTCTCATGTTGTGTTGGGCCTTTCGGCGGATTGGCCGCCGGCGGGTCTGTCTGTCGAGATCTTGAGGTGTGCATCCGCCGCCGGCGGAGTTTTGCCTTCGGCGAAGTCTATCAGTGCCGCCGGCGGGGCTTTGGGCGCTTCGGCGAGCGGGTTTAAAGATCCAGTTTTGACTTTTAAAATCACTTTTTCTTGTTCTTTCTCTCTCTTACTTTTCCAAAACACAAATTTGAGAGCCTCTCTCTCTAAAACCGGCCCTTCTCTCTTAGATTTGATCTAGTATGAGTGGTTTGCTCGCCTTGGGCCTTCACAAAAGTTGTGTTGATCGTCGAGGGGTTTATTTTAATCTGAAAATTTCGGGATTTGGAGCACCTTGAGTTTTGTCACCTCATCCCTTGGAGCCCAAACTTTGAGGTAGGGATATCCTACTCCTCTTTATGGATTCTGTCTTTGAATTTTGACATTTTGATGTGTTGGGGATAGTTGTGTAATTTTGAGAAAGTTTGGGGCTTTTATGCAATTTTATAAAAGTTTGGGGTTTTGTTTTAAATAAACCAATATGTATGTTTAGTACATAGAAATGAGATTAATGTGGACTCATTGATGAAAATGGAACCTTTAGGGTTGAACGTTAGTTATGGAAAATGCTATAATTATATTGTTTAATTAATTGGGATAATTAATTGTGGAATTGAGATGTTGATTATATATCCATTGTGCATTTATTTTCTGTATAGAAATAACTGCTTTGGGCTATCGGTGGAGGATAGTCGTGTTTGTTGTAGACAATACATGTTGATTAGGTAAACTGAAACTAATCTGCGGAAAGTGTCATGGAACTTGACGATTTGTAGAATACATTAATTATATTGATTGATTGTGTATAGAACCAATGTGTTTATATGCATTATATGTAGAGGAGGAGATGGGGGATGTACTCCGCGGTTTAGGGGAAGATGGGGGATGTACCTCTAAACCGGATAGTGTTGGGAGAAGATAGGGGATGAACTCCGGAGACACAGCTCATATGCTTGTCTAAAAAAAAAAATATAGATACAGCTCACGTGCTTGTCTTGGAAATGTGAAGTAGCTTGTATGCTTATCCGTGGTTGTATAGATATAACTAATATGTTTATCTATGTTGAAATGGAAAGAAAGGAAATATAGACTTGAATGTCTTGGAATTGTAGTAAATTGTGAAAGAATGTGAAAGTGTTGACCAATCTATCAACTGTTAATCTTTTGGGCGTTATTCATAATTGGTTTAGTATATTTCTACTGGGCTGTGGCTCACCCTTTATGGGGATATCATTTTCAGGTACATGTAGCATGCCACCTCCAAGGACTTAGCTTGGGAGGCTAGTGGCGGATGGACTTTTGACTTCTATTTACTTTTGATGTGTTACATGTAACTTCAAGCCAAGGGCTTTACGTGTATTGAGCTAGAGCTCTCTTGATTGTAACCAAGTGTTAACTTGGAAAGTTGTAAGCCTTAAAGGCACCCGCTTTTATTGTTCACATGTAATACTCTTGTACAGAACTGTTTAGTTAAATAGAAGAGGATGGACTTTTATTATGTTTCATTGATGGGTTTAATGTCTTTATTTTGAGGGCGTTACAACTTGGTATCGAGGCGTCGGGTTGAATACTTTGGAGTGCGTGGGAAGTGATTAGAATCACAATGGGTTTGTCTCGCTTGATAGAGACTTAGTGTAGTGTCATATGTCATGTGTTTAATTGATAACATGCTTATGTGATTATTTGGGTATGGGATTAAATTTCTAGGATGTTGATTGGATCCTTGGGTTTCTGGGAGTCTTGTTGGAAAGGCACTTGATCAATGCTGTTTCTCACAAGAACTCAGTAACGCCTCGGGACTATCATTATCGAAATGAAATTCGTAAGTGCTTATGTGTTTATGTGCTTCGTGGAGTGAATTATTGTGGTCCATGATTTAGGGGCCGAGTGTTTAGTTCTGACGTTTATAAATGTGCTAACGTTACGTGTTACCTTTATTAGGATGTCGGGACGAGGAAGAGGTGGAAGCGTGGCGAGGCCTAGGAGGCGAGATATGCCTTTCTGGGATGAGATTCGGCGGCTCGGGAAGGGGTTGGTCAGCCAATGTGGCGAGCGATGAAACCCGGCGAGCTATGGGCGCTCTAGCCCGAGAGATAGCAGGGGCATTCAGGGAGTCAGTAGGCATTCTCAGAGCTGAGAATCAGGCTCCGGTTGTTGTTGCGGGTGCAAGACCTTCTTTTCTGAAGAGGGAGTTTTTCCGGTCTAATCCGGATGAATTTGTGGGTGATCCAAAAGAGCCGCCTAAAAGGCGGATGAATGGCTCGAGCGGACAACGAAGGCGTTTGAGATGCTAGGCATTGAAGACGAGTCTTGAAGGTGACCTTGGCATCTTTCGGTGAAGGGGATCTTGGTCGATGGTGGAAGTTCACCAAGAGTCGTATAGAAGGGACTTGGAAGGCTTTTGTTGACGCTTTTCAGGAGAAGTTCTTATCTCCATTTGCTCGGAGAAGTTGAGAGGTCGATTCTGCGGCTCAGCGGGCCAGTTCATCGATGGCGAGTTTGAGGCCTCATTCACTAGTTTGTCGAGTTTGCACTGAGTTGGTGGCGTCGAGAACGCCGTTGCATTGAGTTTGAGAAGAAGTTGAGGCGACCTCAAGTTGAGAATTAATGGGGTCTATGTTTGGGATTATGGGCGTGGTTGATCTTTGACCCATCTTGAGATTATGATGAGGAAGAGGAGGAAGGCGAAAGGCTCCAAGAGGTCAGGATGGACAGGGCGATAGTAGGAGACAGAGGGGTTATAACCCTCAGCAGTCTCAGGGTGGAGTTTCTAGGTCGACTTTCCGGTCTGCAGTCACGAGCCGGGAGGCAATCGAGGAGTTTACTGTTACAAGTGTGGCCAGGGTCACAAGGCTTGATTTGCCCATGAAGGCGGAGGTCGAGTGCATCTTCTTCAGCCAGACCACAGAGTCAGAGTTTGGACAGGGGGCAGCCCTTGTCTTGTTATCAGTGTGGACAACCTGGGCACCTGAAGAGGTTCTGCCCACAGTTGAGTGCCACTTCAGGAGCGTTTGGTTCTAGGCAGAGCGAGATTTCAACCACCTCGATCTGTGCAGGCCTCGAGGCCAATCAAGAACCGTCGTCCAGTCGATCTGTGATCGTATGCTCCTAGGGGTGAGCAGTGGACCAGGTCCTCTGAGCGGCGTGTATCTTTGTTGCAGCAGATTTAGTACCAGCTCCATCGGTAGTGAGAGGTACTTTTTGTTTTGCCTTTCGGTTGCTAGAGTGTTGATTGACACGGGTGCATCTCATTCTTTTATCTCTTTGCATTTGCATCCGTGTTGGAATTGGAGTTAGCACTATTAGCATCTCCTATTTGCGTTGTGTCACCTATTGGGGGTGAGTTAATTTTGAAGCACGGATGTAGAGGTTGTGATATAGTCGACGATCATCGACTTAGTTTCCATTTGTAGTTATGCCCATGAAGGGCTTTGATGTTATTTTAGGTATGGACTAGTTATCGTCATAATGCATTGATTGATTACTACGCCAGAGGGTCACTTGTTGTATGAAGGTGGCGGGAGTGTTTCCATTTCTTAGGAGACCGAGTTGGTAGTGTGGTGCCACAGTGCGGTCATAAAGGCGGAATGAACTTAGTAGTCTACTTGCTAGCTTTGAGAATGGTGAGTGTGATGAGACCCAAATTGAGTTGCCAAGGGTAGTTTGTGAGTACTCGGACGTCTTTCCCGAGGATCTTGTTGATTTGCCACCTCCGAGAGCGAGTTCTCTATTGATTTAGTGCTGACGGCGCCGATTTCTATGGCACCTTATCGTTTTGCCCAGCAGAGTTGATTGAGTTGAAAGTTCACTCAAGAATTGCTAGATAAGGGCTTCGTTCGCTAGTGTATCGTAGTGGGAGCACCGGCCCTCTTTGCCAAAAAGAAAAGCGGTGCTTTGAGATTGTGTATCGACTCTAGGAAGTTAAATCGGACTACGGTTAGAATAAATACCCTATGCCCCGTATAGATGATTTGTTTGACGGTTGAAGGGTTCCGTTGTTTCTCTAAGATAGACTTGAGATCGGGTTACCACCGGTTGAGGGTTAGGGAGGAGGATATTAGAAGACGGCATTCCGTGCAGCGTATGGCCATTATGAGTTCTGGTGATGCCATTTGGGCTTACTAATGCCTTGGCGATCTTTATGGACTTGATGAACCGGATCTTAGGGAATTCTTGGATCGTTTGTGGTCGTTTTGTGGGCGACATTCTTATCTATTCACCTTGAGAGGAAGAGCACGAGGAACACTTGAGAGTAGTGCTTGAATTGCTTAGAAACCCATAGGCTATATGCCAAGTTTGGAAAGTGTGAGTTCTAGCTAGGAAGTCAAGTTCTTAGGCCATGTGGTTTAGGAGAAGGGGTGTCTGTTGATACATCAAGGCAGGCGGTGCAAGATTGGGCCTGACCTAAGAGTGTGTTTGAGATCCGCATGATTTTACGGGTTAGTGGGTACTACCGTCAGTTTGTGAAAGATTTCTCCAGGTTAGCTTCACCGTTGACTAGGTTGACTCGCAAGGGAGTCAAATTTGTATGGAGTGAGACTTGTGAAAAGTCGTTTCAGGAGTTGAAAGTTAGATTGACCACCGCTCCGGTCTTGATTATTCCGGAGAGGGGGTTGGGTTATGCAGTCTATTGTGATGCCTCACAAGAGGGTTTGGGTTGTGTGTTGATGCAGGAAGGGAAAGTGGTAGCTTATGGCTCACGTCAGTTGAAAATACACGAGAAGAATTACCCTACACATGACCTAGAGCTAGCGACTGTGATCTTTGCCTTGAAAATCTGGAGGCACTACCTTTATGGTGAGAGATTCGAGGTGTTCTCGGATCATAAAAGTCTGAAATATCTGTTTTCACAGAAGGACTTAAATTTGAGGCAGAGGAGGTGGATGGAGTTCATAGAGGACTATGATTTTGAGTTGTATTATCATCCGGGGAAGGCCAATGTTGTGGCCGACGCTCTTAGTAGAAATCCATTAGTGATGTAGCTTGTGTAGCCATCAGAGTGGGAGATGTTGGGGGCACTTGGCGAGTTTGATTTATACAGGCGAATCCGTTGAAATTGCGGCCTTGTTTTTGTTGTTCTTGACCTACACTTGTGACTCGGGTGTTAGAGGCACAGAGAGGTGACCTTGAGGTAGAATCCCTTAGAGAGAAGATCTCTAGTGGGAGGGTAGAGAAGGGTTTGACGGTGTATCCCGACCTGAGTGTGAGATACCGAGACCGTTTGTTTGTGCCGGAGTCTTGCCGAGAGGAGGTACTCCGAGAGTTTCATCATTCGCACCTTGCGGTGTATCCGGGAGGTACTAAGATGTATCAGGATTTGAGTCGCCAGTTTTGGTGGCGAGGCATGAAGAGAGATGTGGCAATCTTCGTGTCTAAGTGCCTTACTTGTCAGCAAGTGAAGGCCGAGCATCAGAGGCCAGCGGGTTTGTTATAACCCTTGCCTATTCTTAGAGTGGAAGTGGGAGCATGTTACTATGGACTTCGTTGTGGGTCTTCCAAGGACTCGTGAGGGTAGTGATGCTATTTGGGTGGTTGTAGACGGTTGACTAAGTCGGCACACTTCATTCTGTCTTGGCGTGAGAGATTCGGTAGATCACCTTGCCGACTTGTATATTCGGGACATAGTGAGATTGCACGGGGTCCCGTGTGATCGTCTCGAGATAGAGATCCTCGTTTCTTTGCTAGATTGTGGCGAGTTTCTGAGTGCTTTGGGCACTAAGTTGACCTTTAGTACGGCTTATCATCCTTAGACTGACGGGCAGTCCGAGCGTACTATTCAGATCCTTGAAGAAATGCTTCGGAGTTGTCTCCTTGATTTCAGAAGGTCGTGGGAAAGGCACCTACCATTGGTGATGTTTGCCTACAACAACGATTATCGATCTAGCATCGGTATGGCACCGTTTGAGGCCTTGTATGGCCGCCCTTGTAGGTCTCGGTTTGTTGGGCGAGGTGGGTGATACACCTCTGTTGGGTCCGAGTTGGTTAGGGAGGCACGGAGAAAGTTGAGCTTATCCGTAGGAGGCTTAAGTTCTGACCAGTCGTTAGAAATCTTATGCTGACCGTAGGAGGAGACCGTTGGTGTTTGAGATAGGTGATCATGTCTTTCTGAAGATATCACCTAGGCGGGGATTGATGAGGTTTGGGAAGAGAGGAAAGTTATCCCCGGTTTATTGGTCCTTTTGAGATCCTTGAGAGGATTGGCGAGGTTGCTTACCGTTTAGCTTTGCCGCCACAGTTGTCGGAGTTCATGGCGTGTTTCATGTGAGTATGCTTGAAGTATGAGCGAGATCCATCACGTGTTGGATTGGACCGACTTAGAGGTAGATGAGGATGCCTCGTATGAAGAGAGACGGTTCGGATCTTGGATACGCGGGATCAAGTCCTGCGTGGCAAGACTATTCCTTTGGTTAAGGTTTTGTGGAAACATCACGGGGTGGAGGAAGCCACTTGGGAACGTGAGTTGGAAGTCCGCGAAGAATATCCGGACTTGTTTGTTGATTTGTAGTCATGTAATAAGAACTTGTAATTTTGTTGAACTTTAAGAACATTGTATGTGTCTTAAGTTGTAAAACATGGTATATGTTCTGATTTAAGGAAGTATTGTAAAACTTGCCTTGATGTGAGAATTGATTATAATATTGCATGTGTTGGCTATATTATAGAACTGGAGATGTATCATGAAATTTTGTTATGATATGATTTGTGAAACCATGTATATTGAGAATGGTTGGAGAGTGGAACAAGAAATGCATGTTATAGATGCACTTGAAATATTTATATATGTGAAATGCCTCTTTAAATGACATGGGTGACCGGTGATAGGTCGAATTGTTGAATGTTATAGTGTAACATTGTTTAAAATGGAGGAGACTTGTTTTCAAAAACTTGTTTTTAATTTCGGGGACGAAATTCTTTAAGGGGGGGAGGTTATAGCGATCCCGGGTTTACCCTTATTGTGCAGTGATCCGGACATGTGTCCGTGGATGTTGGTAGTGGGTTGTTGTCTTGTTTACATCCTTTCATACATTGTATTTGAGTTATAGGATGTGTTAGGCGAGGTTTATTCTGAGTTGGTTGGGTTAAGAAACCAAAACTAGTTGCCCAATTTTGACGTCCGCTCGGCGAGGGAGTTTGACGCTTCGGCGGGGATCTGTTGTTGCTTATGCGCCGGCGGGGTTTTGGCGCCGAGCGAATACCCATCCAGATACTTTTCTCATGTTGTGTTGGGCCTTTCGGCGAAGATTGGCCGCCGGCGGGTCTGTCTGTCGAGATGCCGAGGTGTGCATCCGCCGCTCAGCGGGAGTTTTGCCCTTCGGCGAGAGTCTGAGTGCCGCCGGCGGGGCTTTGGCGCCGAGCGGGCGGCCGGGTTTAAAGATCTGAAGTTTTGACTTTTAAAATCACTTTTTCTTGTTCTTTCTCTCTCTTTCTTTTCCAAAAACACAAATTTGAGAGCCTCTCTCTCTAAAACCGGCCCTTCTCTCTTAGATTTGATCTAGTATGAGTGGTTTGCTCGCCTTGGGCCTTCACAAAAGTTGTGTTGATCGTCGAGGGGTTTATTTTAATCTGAAAATTTCGGGATTTGGAGCACCTTGAGTTTTGTCACCTCATCCCTTGGAGCCCAAACTTTGAGGTAGGGATATCCTACTCCTCTTTATGGATTCTGTCTTTGAATTTTGACATTTTGATGTGTTGGGGATAGTTGTGTAATTTTGAGAAAGTTTGGGGCTTTTATGCAATTTTATAAAAGTTTGGGGTTTTGTTTTAAATAAACCAATATGTATGTTTAGTACATAGAAATGAGATTAATGTGGACTCATTGATGAAAATGGAACCTTTAGGGTTGAACGTTAGTTATGGAAAATGCTATAATTATATTGTTTAATTAATTGGGATAATTAATTGTGGAATTGAGATGTTGATTATATATCCATTGTGCATTTATTTTCTGTATAGAAATAACTGCTTTGGGCTATCGGTGGAGGATAGTCGTGTTTGTTGTAGACAATACATGTTGATTAGGTAAACTGAAACTAATCTACGGAAAGTGTCATGGAACTTGACGATTTGTAGAATACATTAATTGTATTGATTGATTGTGTATAGAACCAATGTGTTTATATGCATTATATGTAGAGGAGGAGATGGGGGATGTACTCCGCGGTTTAGGGGAAGATGGGGGATGTACCTCTAAACCGGATAGTGTTGGGAGAAGATAGGGGATGAACTCCGGAGACACAGCTCATATGCTTGTCTAAAAAAAAAAATATAGATACAGCTCACGTGCTTGTCTTGGAAATGTGAAGTAGCTTGTATGCTTATCCGTGGTTGTATAGATATAACTAATATGTTTATCTATGTTGAAATGGAAAGAAAGGAAATATAGACTTGAATGTCTTGGAATTGTAGTAAATTGTGAAAGAATGTGAAAGTGTTGACCAATCTATCAACTGTTAATCTTTTGGGCGTTATTCATAATTGGTTTAGTATATTTCTACTGGGCTGTGGCTCACCCTTTATGGGGATATCATTTTCAGGTACAGGTAGCATGCCACCTCCAAGGACTTAGCTTGGGAGGCTAGTGGCGGATGGACTTTTTGACTTCTATTTACTTTTGATGTGTTACATGTAACTTCAAGCCAAGGGCTTTACGTGTATTGAGCTAGAGCTCTCTTGATTGTAACCAAGTGTTAACTTGGAAAGTTGTAAGCCTTAAAGGCACCCGCTTTTATTGTTCACATGTAATACTCTTGTACAGAACTGTTTAGTTAAATAGAAGAGGATGGACTTTTATTATGTTTCATTGATGGGTTTAATGTCTTTATTTTGAGGGCGTTACAGCTGTTATCTGGGATGGTGTCCCACTTCAGGAATTCCATCCAGCTAGAGGGTTGAGACAAGGGGACCCCTTGTCTCCTTACCTGTTTGTGCTTTGTCTTGAGAGGTTATCGAATATGATTAGTTTTCAAGCTGATCATAAAGCTTGGAAAGGGGTGGAGACTTCTAAACAGGGGCCCAAACTCACCTACCTTTTCTTTGCTGATGATTTAATGCTTTTTGGGCAGGCTACTACCTCCAATTGTAGTACTATCATGAAGGTTATGGATGAGTTTTGCGATATATCTGGTTTGAAAATTAACCATCATAAGTCCAAACTGTTTGTTTCTCCTAACATAGATAGGAGGAGTGCTAAAGAAATGAGTACCATGTCTGGTATCCCTCTTACTTCTGATTTAGGGAGATACTTGGGTGTCCTTATCATCCATGGTAGAGTGAACAGGGGCATTTTCACCCACATTTTAGATAAGATGCAAAGGAGGTTGACTGGGTGGAAAACCCATACTCTATCTATGGCTGGTAGAGCCACTCTAATTCAATCTGTGGCTTCTGCCATACCTGCCTATGCTATGCAGACTATGCTCTTACCTTCTAAGGTTTGCAATGAAATTGACAGGATGAATCGAAACTTTCTTTGGGGGGACACTCTGGAAAAGAAGAAAATTCATCTTGTCAATTGGAATGTTGTGTGTAAAATGAAAAAAAGCTAGTGGTCTGGGGATAAAAAAAGCTAGGGATCAGAACCTGGCTTTGATCTCTAAGTTGGGTTGGAATTTGATTAGTAACAGTAACAGTCTGTGGTGTGAAGTTTTAAGACATAAATACTTACATAATACTTCATTCTTTGATGGAATATTAGTGATGGCAGGTCTGTGCATGTTTGGAAGGATTGGTGGTGTGGAAACAGTTCCTTTGAGGACACTGTTTCTGGCACTATGCAACCTAATGTTACTGATGATATTCTCATGACTAATTTGAGAGAGTTGTTGGGGGCAGATGGCAAGTGGGATGCTAGTCTTATTAATGCTAATTTCCCTTAGCCTTTGGCTACTACTATTTTGGGAACTCCTCCCCCTGGAAATAGTGGGATGGACACCCCAATCTGGAAGGGATCTCTTGGTGGGGAATTTACTGTTTCTTCTGTGTATTAAATGCTTCAGGACAGTGAGGATAGGGTAGAGGACTGGTCTTGGGTGTGGAAACTGAGACTACCACAGAAACTTAAAGGTTTCTTGTGGACTATTCTCCATGGAAAATTGCTCACCAATGAAATGAGATTGAAGAGAGGACTGACTGATATTCCCTACTGTCCTAGATGCAATGGGGTTGAGGATATGAATCATTTATTTAGAGATTGTTATATAGCAAAGGAAGTATGGCTTACTGTATTTGATAAACAATGGTACATAGACATGATGAGGAGACCTTGGATGGATTGGCTCATGAGGAATGCAAAAAATAAAAATCATTTTAATGCACAGCTCTCTTGGTTTCTTGTTTTTGTGGTGGCTTTATGGAAAATTTGGAAAAACAGAAATGGATTTGTATTCGAAGGAAAATCTGTTAGTAACCAAGAGAGTGCAAAATTTATTTTCGACTACTCTCGAGAAATCCATCAAGCTTTCCTCCAATCTATACCACAATCCAGACCCTCATTTCGACTAATTAATCGGTGCTTTCTTCCTACAGGTAGATTGAAACTTAACACTGATGGAAGCAGGAAAATTGGAGGAGATGGAGGCTTTGGTGGGCTGATCCGGGATGAACATGGAGCTTGGGTGAGTGGTTATTATGGATGTTTGCAACTTGGAACTAGTCTTGAAGCTGAACTATGGGCTTTATACAAGGGACTCACCGTGATCCTACAAAAAGGCATGAACAATGTGATCATTGAATCAGATGCAATGCAGGTGGTACAACTGATGAACGAAGCAACAAGGGATAATTGCCCTTTCAAGAATCTGGTGGAGGACTCCAAGATCTTGATCCGAGGTTATCAATGCACTGTCCAGCACGTTTGAAAGGAAGGCAATCTTTGTGCTGATGCCCTGGCAAAGTTTGGAGCGCAACAACCCGAAGATATGTTGGTGGTCAATGAGCCACCAACGGAAATTAGAAGTCTTCTTGTTTCTGATATGTTAGGCTTGTCTAGGGAACGGGCTTAGCCCAGGTTTTTTCCTTTCCATTTCCGTTGTAACCAAAAAAAATAATAATAAATAGTGTGGAATATTATTTTAAAGAATAATGATTCATAAAAAATGATTGTGTATATTTAAGGTACCTATCGATAGGGGTGCAACTTGGGCGGGCTCAACCCAAACAACCCGAGCCCAGCCCGAATTTTTTTAGGGCTTGGACAAAATATTTTTAAATTTGATACAGACTTGGATAAAAATTCAGAAGCCCGAATTAAATTTGGACGGGCTTGGGCAAAGACGTCAAACAACCTGAGCAACCCGAAACCCGAATTATATATATAGATATATAAAAATATTACATATACATATAAATTATTAGCCATTACATGATATTAAAGTAATTTATATTATTAAATCATATTGAATATGTATTATATATACAAATAATATAAAATCTTACTTTTTTTCTTTTTATTTTCACTCATAAATTATAAGGATTACTATAGTGGCATCTCTCTTACATTTTATAAATTATTTGTTTTGATGGTATTAATGATTTTCTATTTAAAAAAAATTGTAAATAAAATCAAATTTTGATAATTTAATAATGTAACTGCGAAAAGAAAAAAGAAACTAAAATTCATTTACAATTTGGGCAACTCAGATAATTTGGATTTAACTCGTGTCGGGCTTGGACAGGCAATCTAGGGTTGCAATTCAGGCTTGGGCGGGCTTGGGCAGGTCTTAGCACAACTTGGGCTGAGCTTGAACAACCTCTCAACTCAACCGAACCCGCCCGAGTTGCACCCCTATCTATCGATGTTTCTTGAATAATTTTTAAATAAAAATTTTGAATTTATAATATTACTAATAATGTATTTTCATGTGTTCTGCTAGAAAAGATATGCAAAAATAATTTGGCTGGAATACAAAATTTGCGATTATTATGAAATGTCACATAATTAATTAAAGCCCTTTTGAAAACTGAAATTATGATTTGAATTTGTAATTTTTTATGTATCAATGTGAATAACTCCTATAATTTTATTGATATAAGCATAAATCCTATATTTGAGTCAACCTACCTTAAACACTTTTTCTTATAATAAAATACTTAAATATTGTCATATAAAAATATTATAATAGATTATAATCAAACACCACTTAAAGTATAATTAAAGATGTGATGCACTACTTTATACATAACCAAAAATATAAGAAATTAAGAAAAACATTTTCGATTAATAACCAAAATAATACACCATGGGTTATAACCGAATCATAATTTGTATATTATAGAATTTTTTGTTATTTTTATTTTTTTTTAGAAAAAAAATAGGGTAAATTACAAATACAGTCTTTGAGGTTTGATTAAAATACAAATCACCCATGTGGTTTTAGAAATTATATTCCACCTTTTGAGGTTTCTAATTTCATAACAAATTGCCCATTTTATTAATAAATCATCAAGTCAATTAATAGTTTTTAATGATGTTAGAAATATATTTCAATTAATAATTTAAGTAATTTTATTATTGTATAGGAGAGCAATTATAATTTCATTTTTTTAGTTAATTCTGTTAAATAAAAAATACTAACAAGGAGGTATCTGTAATTTTTTAAATCATAGGGGCAATCTGTATTTTAAGCAAATCTCAGGAGTGTATTTATAATTTATCAAAAAATATTATTATATGACAATTACACTTTTGCAATACGATAGAACGAAAATTATCACAATAGACAAATCATTTATCTAAAATTAATATATATATATATAAATATTCAAGTAATTCTTTTATAAAACGATAGTGCCAATATTATAAAAATAAATAATTAAAATCATACTTTAATTTTAATTTTAATTTTAAATTTAAATTATTCTTTTATAGCACATATCATACCATCAAATTTTTTTGAAAAAAAAAGAAATGGATTACACAGGTCAAGTGCTAGTATCATTATATATGAATTTTTTATTTGTATAGAATTACTCAATTTAAAATTTCTAAAAACAATTTTCACACGAAATAATAAGGACATAAAAATGAGTATTTTCAAACTGTTCAATGAGTTTGGCCGTCATGGTTCGCCGTAGATCTATTCAACAATCAGCCATTAAGCTCGTTTGAAATGGCTGTAAACGCAAGGTAGGTGTGGATTTTGACAAACATAATCCAAAGACTCCAAGTCAATTTGGGAAGGCAAAGTTCTTGACTATACCATACGGTAGGTGCGAAAATTGAAGAAAATACAAGACTCAATCTTAATTGCATTGCATCATCCAATTCAATGGGAAAATTATTAGGTGTTTCCAATTAATCATTAATTATTATGCCTTCTGTTTTTTCTTTATCACCAACAGACACGAATCTCATTATTTCTACCAATCCTATTCGATTTGTGACATTAGGGAACTGTGCACCAAATAACTTTTTCAATTAAAGCAAGATTTTTTTTTGGGGTTTCCTATGGAGTGGTTGAGTCTTTGATTAATCTCTTCTTACGGTGAGAGTCTGTCGTTGGCCATGAGGTGTTACAACTATCGGAACTTGAATTAGGGAATAAATCTAGTCAAATCTCATAACCTTACAAAGTCATGAACAAATCACTAGATCACAAATTCATAATTAAAGACAAGATTTTTTGGATCATAACAAAACAAATTTTTTTAGATGCTTACAATAGATCACAAAATACATACTGATTAAATTTGAATAAAACTAAATTGTGTTAAATTTTTGCGGTGGATACAATTTTATGTTTTTTCTTTAAATTTAATTTTATCCTTATAAATACATTAAATTGTGTCATATTTTTTTTAAACATACACTAATATTTTCATTGCAACAGTCACATACTCACAATTAACAAATCTTAACACATAAAATTAGATTTAACTTTGATTACTTTTTGCCATACGACACGTTAATATGTATTTAAGTTCTAATTTCATATGCAAATTTTAAAAATTAAAAAAAGGCTCTAATTTCATATTTAGTTGATTAATATATACACCTTATTCAGCTAATTTTACTTGGCAAATATTCTTCAAATTCTTCATAAGAATTTTCTTCTAAAACTTTTAAACTTGCGGTGGGATTCATATAAAAATTTGGTTTTTTAATTGAATATATATATATAAAAAAAAAAAAACAATTTGGTTGATACTTGATTTTGGTGTTTAAGTTCTCATTTGATCATGTTTAGGACAAATAAAAAAAAATAAAAAAAAAATACCAAAATAATTGCTAAAGTTTGTTGGTGAAATTTGAAAAATGTGGTTGGTGAAATTTGAAAATTGTGGTTTCGAGAAGAGTAATACGACCTATTACTAATGGGTAATATGTGATTTTGAGGATTGTAATAAGTTTTCATGACTTGTTTTGTTGTGATAAAAAGTACAATAAAATTATTATAAAAATAATAAGATCGGTACACTTACATGGTCCCAAAAAATAAGAATAATATGAGAGAATGACAAAAAAAAACCAATTAATTGGACACATAGTCACATCTCGCTGTCAGAACAAAATAATTTTTTTGCCAAACTCATTTTGAACTTTCATCATAAAGTAAGGCAAACCAACCATAAATTTCAACAAAATAGAATGTGACTTGTCTAGTAAACAAATGGTAGATTTTAAAAACTTTTTTTTTTTTTTTTTTTGAAAAATCTAAAAACCTCTCAAGATATTGATTTGTGATTAAAATTCAATTTTAAATAATAAATAACAATTTCAATTAAACAATTAATAACAAATCGACACAACTGTTTAATGTGAAAAAAGTTACAATTAAACTCCTTCAATTATGATAAAAAAAATCACTGGGTAAAATCACAAAACAATCTAATAAGAAGATAAAAATGAATTATATATAAGAATTCTCAATTACCTAACAAATCCACGTCCGAATTGAACCGAACTCGATATGTCACTTTTACCACTGTCTTCACCTTGGAATTACTTAGTCCAACGTTGAATTCACAACGTCGATATCGAATCCACGATGATGAGCCATTCCAGAATCAGTCAACATTTCAGGCTCAAGTTTTTTGGAATTCACTGATGAACACCTCTCTTCTTGTGAATGAAAGAGCAAAATAACCCTTAATGATAGTTAATATGAACTTCATTAATCAATCGATCACTCTCAAATCATTAAGGAAAACAATGTATAAACACCCTCCAATATACACTACAACAAAATTGACTTTTTACGGCTTGCAATGCATGCCGTAAAAACTCTTTCACGGCATGCACACAAATGCTGTTATATGACATGCCGTGGAAAGTTGAGCGTCATTTACGGCATGCAGGTAAAGTTGTAAAAAATAATAAATTAAACATTAATGACATACTTTGTATGCCGTATATGACTTTTTACGACATTTTTATTATGTCATAAATCATCATACTTTCCATGACATAATTTTACATGCCGTAGAAGATTATTTTTAATATATCTATGGCATACTTTGTATGTCGTATATAGTATTTTACGACATTTTCTTGCATGTCATAAATCATCACACTTTTCACGACATAATTTTGTATGCCGTAGAAGGTCATTTTTAATATATTTAGGACATGCCCTGTATGCCGTATATAATCTTCTACGACATTTTCTTATATGCCATAAATCATTACACTTTTCACGACATAATTTTACATGCCGTAGAAAGTTATTTTTAATATAATATATATATATAGGAACATGACCTTGCCTAACCGTATTATTTTTTACATTAATTTTTTTTGTAAACTTAACGATTAATAGGGCATGTGAAAATGAACAGTATCATTCTATTCTATGCACATATATGTAAAACTAATTTGAATGATGGGAGGCTTCTGTATTAGCATAATCTGATTTACATTACAACACCACAATATCCACAGTACACACACCTTCAGTCCCCAGAAACAACTCTTTTTGGATTTAAAAAAACTAGAAAGTCTTCTCTATATTACACTCAAGAAAACCTTGTTAGACATGAAGAAGATGAAGTGATCAAGAGTGTTCTGAAGTTTCCTCCTCCATATTGGTCTTCAATTTTCTCCTTGACCTGCTGAATAATTTGGAAGGTGGAGAGGGAGAGAACTCAAATGGGAGTGGAGGCAGATCCATCTTTCCTCTCAAAACCCTTGCTGTGTTGCTATATTGATGCATGTTCTGTTTGGTCATTATTGCCACTTGTACATGTCACACGAAAGACAAATTGAGGCAAATGCTGCCACATGGCTTCGAAGCTGGCATCTGCAAATTTTTGACAAGTTAAACTACTTCACATACATAGGAAAAGGGAAAGCCTGCATGCCAATAACTCCTGACTGTCTTATGTCAAACAGTTGAATCTGCTAAATATTGATTGAATCAGAAAAAGGAGCTTGTGAAATCCTGAGGTTAGTTTCTATGCCATCAATTATCTTATTTTGCCACATACCTTGCAGATTTGCATCAAGCGCTAGGCTTGCTTCATTTTCCCATTTCCTCCAGCTGTAAATCTGCAAATTTATGATGCACTTAGAAGCACATAAAATCCTGTATCTATTTAGGGGGCATTGGACATCACATGGGGTAAGATCAATCCATTTTGTTATGCGTAATGTTTTCAAAAACAATTTTGTACGATCCCAATTCTCTGGGATATCCAAAGACCAAACTTAATAACTAGAACGCCTTCATTATCATATTAAAAAACCATAAGAGTAAAGTTGCGATGGAAACAGAGAATGCACCTTGCTCATAGCCAAACCAACCACAACGCAGCTATACAGCACATGAGTGACACCGAGAACAAACAAGAAGCGATGAAGCTGTTCAAGACCTTCATATGAAACAAAAGGTTCATGTCCCTGCAATTAGCCATTGACATTAGTATAATGATTCAACTACCATAACCACAAACGAAGTACCACTCACAAGCAAATCTGTCTACCTCACCACATTGATGAGATGAAGGATAGTTGACTCCTGGAGGAATATCGCTCTCATTTAAAGATGAGAAGGTTTTGGTGAGCAAAAAATTTTCATTTTTGCCATAATCCTCTTCAGAACAAAGATAGAATCGACTGCTGAAAAGAGATGAATTCACACATATCTGAGAAATCCACCCTGCCCACTGCCCTAACATCAAAGATATAAGCCCAAGCAGCATCAACTCTACAAAAAAAAAAAGTTGGAACATTTGGGAGGGGGGAATGAAAACAACAAAACCAAATTACATAAAACAAAACATATCAAAAATACTACTTCAATACCTCACTTATTAAAGTAGTGGGGAACGCTATGCAAACTAATAAATCTCACAAACTTTTCTTACTAACTAATGTGTCAAGAATTACGACTCACTTTAATAATGTCGTCGGTGCCACATAAGTTGGTAAAAAAAGTTTGTAAGATTCATTAGTTTGTATAGTATTTCTCTAAACTAATATTGTGATGATCACATTTTGTACTTCTTTGGATGTCGATTTGGCATTTGTTGTGTGGTGAAAGGCTTTGGCTGTCATGAACATCACAGGCTTCGATTGATTATGTTTTGGCTATATTGATGCATATTCTGTTTGGTCATTATTCTGACTTGTTTTGGTATCATTTGTATTCTTATATATATTTTGTTACTTTGGTGTTTTGGCTATATTGATCCATGGACCAGAAAACATGGTTGAGACCACCGCAAAATCATCAGATTGACAACACAAGCATAAACATAATGATCAAATCAAACATCAATACATACAACTTTACACATCAAGAGGACCTTCTTTTCCAAAAAATAAAAAGATGTTGAAACTGTAAACTATATAGGGCTTAACAATAGCATGTAGACTATAAAATTTTGGTAACCTTACAATTTGGGAGCCTAAAACATGGGTTTTGTTGGCTTTATGCATAAGCAGCCATTTTAAGATTGATCAATGTCCACATTGAAACACATCAAGAGGTCAAGTGTGAGCTCAAACTAGGTTTAGCAATTAACATTTTTTTTTTAATAACAGAACAACGATAAATTCAAGTAAGGATCACTTTTACTATTTAAATTTTGATGTCATAACTGGGTTTCATGTGCATAAGACAACATCAAATAAATGATCATGGCACCGCATCAAATAAATGGAAGCATACCAGTCCTTGAGCTCCAAAATAGAACTTGGAGATGAAAAGCCAGTCCAGGATGGCATTTAAAGTAGTAGCACCCACACTGACAAGAACAGGTCATTTTCCATCTCCAAGGGCATAAAACACCACAACAAGCAACTCTTTGACAATGTAGAACGGTGAGCCAAGAGCATCTGTGAAGGAATGGAAGAACTTGCAAATTAAGCTGCAGAAAATTTCCTAGGTGGTTTTGCTTATTACAACTCAAGATCAACAACTGGACTAGAAGTTCACATTCTCTAAGTTAATTGGTAAGTTAACTAGGGTACTAAATGATGAAAAGAACATTGTCCAGCAGTGACCAGCTCAATTGTGCAGAATCACAAAGAAAGTTTTGGTACTATGATGTAATTCAATAGAAGCTAACCAGCAAGAATGGAACAATAGTAATGTCAGATTTTCCATTAAACAACTAATCAGGTACTTACAACAAATAAACAAAGAAGAAACTAGGGTGCTTGCTGCAGAATCAAATGCATAGCGCTCAAATAAGACACGGATAATTGGCTCTGCCAGCACACACATTATTGTCAAAATAGGCAAGATTACCACCTGCCAAGAAATGCCAAATCTGTTAAAAAACAATCTGTCACACTATCCTCCAATTAATGGCAAGGATGGGTTGATGTCTGTAGATAGAACAGGATAAATTCGGACTCCATTGCTTGGGGCAGGCACACCCTAATACTTCGCTATGAAATCATCAAGAATACATTTTCCTGACAAAATAAGACTACAAGTTGGTGACATTACGGACAAAACTTCCACAAGAGGCAACTCAAAACAACCAAATGTCCATTGATCAGTCTGCTCATACTTCAAAACTCCATACGCAAATAACAAGGCCTATATATGTCCCTATTAAGTTCAGTGTATAACTTAAACATAATACTTACTTCTGACCCATGTTTAAATCAATCACCATGTCCATCCAGGCTAATATCTAGCTGAAGTTGTTTATAAGGCATAAGTTAAGTATTGTCATAATGAAAAACAAGAAATGCATTTTGGGATTCCTTCCATCCTACAGAGAAAACAAATGGTATTGCCACTGATTACACCATTAAGAATTCCCTAGGTGTATTCCTATAATTTCCTTATGTATATTGTAACATATGTAATCATCAGTGCTGCTTTCCGTATTCATATGAATTAATTAGTCTAGATTCATAAATTAAGATTTTGTTCCCAAAATTGTGTAGTTCTCACAATTATGCAATGTCTGATTCTGCGATTCGAAAACCAACTTCTGTATCTTCAAACTTACTTCAGATGTGCAATGCCATCCCAGCATTATAGTTAAGGAGGCCTGAAACAAGAATAATATGAGAGCACAACAGGTGTACCTGGGTTCAGTTCCTACTGTTGTAGAGAGATATGTGTGCATTTGTAACAATTGGCAGTTGAGATGCTATGAAGGTAATTCCACAAAATCAGCCAAGAATAAGGTCAACTCAAGGATGTTTAAGTACTTATCAGCCATGGTATATGGGTGTAGAGTTGAGATATTATAAGGAAAAACAGTAAGTCCAAATAAAAAACTCAAATAAGAAACTGGCTAAAAAATGATATAATGGAAATCAAAAGCTGAATCCATTTAGCTAGTAACAAAATGGAACATAAAAATATCTCACCAATTAATTTATCACAATGTGAAGCAGCAAGAGTGTTTGGTAATGTATATAAGGAGAATTTAAAGAAGATAAGCACCTTAATTCAAATAGTTAAAATCATTTTGCCTATTTTGGGAAATGCAGCTTGATCAGTGTAGGAAGTTCAGCAAGCTCAACTTGAGGTTTACCCAACAAAATACTCCTCAACTTTTCATCACAATTGACCACGTTCTTGTTATTTGGATCCTAAGCAAGAAAGAAAAAACTCAGTCAGGATATAAAAAAGAGAGAGAGAGAGAGAGAGAGAGAGAGAGAGAGAGAGAGTAATGCATCCATCTAGACTAGTCCAAATGTGCAAAAGAAACCCCATATATTATCACTTCAGGATCAAAATGTAAAGGCAATGCTAATACATAATTTCACAGTGACTTCTTGAAATCACAGGGCAACAGAGGCTGCAAGATTTCTGTTGTTGGGTACCTAAAAAAAGGACACAGTAATGATTGTCACAACTAAAATTAGGGATGAAGGTTTTAACAACCTAGAAGAAGAAAGAAAGAAAAACCATCAATAAGCATTGTGAATTTATTGTTATCTGTAATTCTTTTAACAATAAGCATTGTAAATTTATTGTACCAATAAACACAACATGGACCTTCCAAAAATCAGATTGAAATTTTTTTAATAAAAGTTTTCACGACATGCTAATGCATGCCGTGTAAAGTTATAATATTTTACGACATGAAATGTATGTCATCTTAAGTACAAATATTTTATGACATATTTTTGTATGCCGTGAAAATATACATTTTTTACGGCATGCTTTTGCATGCCATAAAAAAAAATTCTGATTATTATTATTTTTTTTTGTAGAAGTTTTCACGACATGTTAATGTATGCCGTGTAAAGTTATAATATTTTACAACATGAAATGTATGTCGTCTTAAATGCAAATATTTTACGACATATTTTTGTAAGTCGTAAAAACATACATTTTTTATGGCATACTTTTGCATGCTATAAATATATGAATCAACGACTTACATGGTATGTATGCTGTTATTGACAAAACATTAACGGCTTGCAAAAAAAAAATGCCGTAGAATGTACTAACTACGACATGCATTTAATGCATGTTGTAAACATGATGCCGTGAATAGTTAGTTTTGTTGTAGTGATAGAACATTTTATTTTCTCTTCCTGTTTAAAAATCTGGATGGATTAAACCTTAAAATGTGCAAACAATGCACTTTATACTAAATATAGTCACGAAAACCGTTCGAGTGCTCACTTTACTGCTCAAGCGATGAAACTGCAGGCGGTGTTTATATATAGGCCAACCGCTCATGTGCAACATCTATCACTTGAACAGTAAGACATGCTTCCCAGAAGTTCGATTCCCGCACTTAGTCGCAAAGTGATAAATAAAGAATACTCAAGTCAAGATACAAAATATCAACACAAACTCCTCTACTCAGACACAACACAAGTTTTAACTCTTATAACCTCACATAACAAATAAAATGAAAGCAATTACAAATGAATGGTATTTTTATTTACAATAAAGGTTAAGAACCCCTTTGGAGGTCACCCTCTTCACCCCCTTTGTATTTGATTGGCTAACTTTATTTTTTATTATTTTTTTTTCCCTGATCTCCCAATCCCCAACCCCCACGTGTGTGTGGGGTGGTGGGGGTGAGACTTTTAAAGGAGTATGAATCATTGCCCTTTTATTTAATAGAATTATCAATTACAAAAAAATAAACGTAACAATTTTAATAAAGAGCAAATAAATATATGTAATCTAAAAATTTGGAAATACAGGAGGGTAGTTTTTTTTTTTTTGTAAAAAAATTCACATTACGCTGTCTCATTTGGCCCTATATAAATAATCTTTTTTTTTTTTTTTTTTTTTTGAAAGAAAGTGCACCACCACATTATTAATGGTAATTGCAAAAAGTCCATTACACCTTTACACTTATCATTAATGCAACCCTTCCATTTCCCAATGTTGTTGTCTTCTTCCTTCTCCCTACTACCACCGCTGGGTAAGCTCCTCTCAATTTCTCATCTCTTCAAACATCACCACACTTTTTTTATAAATTTTAATTCAGACTCACATTGAATTATCTATCTCGGAAGTCCAATAATAAAAGTTATCTATACAAAATAATTAGTTTTATCGAATAATTATAAATACAGAATCAAATCGTATTTTTTTAATAAGATAAATGATTTAAATTTAATTATATTTACATTCATTTTATAAAACAAAATGTGATTTATTTTTGTATTTATAATTTTCTAATAAAACTAATTTTTGCATAGATGACCTTCATAACATGGCCTATAAGATGAATGGTTTGGATCATCAATATAAGTCTAAATGAAAACCCATAAAAAGAGTATGAACAGATATGAAGAGATGATACATGCAGTGGAGCTTATCCCCACCACCACTACTTTGCCCTTTACACCTTGGCCACAATGTCCTTCCTCCTCTCTCACCATAATTTTCACCTCATCTCCTTTTCCTTACCCCTCTATTACCCCATGCCTCTTCCCTACTATTGCTGCCTCTTCCCTCCATTCCCATTGCTGCCTCACATCGCTCCTCTTTCTCGTCACTATCACTATGCCTTTTCCTTTTTCTTGTCACTGTGCAACACTAGGATTGCAAACGAATCGAGCCAAACTGAGCTTTGTTGAGCTCGAACTCGACTCATTAATATTAATGAAACTCGAACTCGGCTCGATAAATTTTTTAAAAAATATTATTTATATTATTTAACATATAAATAATATATTTATTATATAATTTAAATAAAGATAAACGAACTGAGCTTGACGAGCTGAGTTTATGCGAGCTCGAACACGGCTTATTTACTAAGCGTGCTTAATATTCACTACAAGAAAATACACATTTCCCGACTAAAAAATTTTTGGTCGCAAAAAATTGAAATTTGCCAACAAAAAAAAAAAAAAAAATCGTTGCTAAAACTTGATACTATTATTGACTAGAAATATTTTGTTACCAAAAAGTGATTTTTAGCGACCAATTTACTATTTTAGTTGCAAAAAATTTTCATTTGGCAACTAAATAAAAATTAGAGGGAAGACAAAAAAAAAAAAAAAAAAAAGGAATGCAAAAACTTTTAGCGACTAAAATATTTTGGTCGCAGATAATAAAACTACACCGTTTTGGTGGTATTGAACTAAATTTTGGCAAATACTGACTAAAGTTTGGTTGGCATTAATTTAGTGACTAAAAGGAATTTACACTTTACACTTTACACTTTTGGTGACTGAAAAGTATATTAGTTGCTGTTGGTCTAAATTTTATTTCTATACTCTTTGGCGACCAAAAAATTTTGCCAGCAAATATTAAGTTTTGGTGACAAAAAAAAAAAAAAAAAATTAGTTGTAGTATATTCATTTTTTCCGACCAAAAAAAAGTTAGTCGCCAAATTAACACTTTTGGAAACTAATAGTTTAGTCGTTGTTGATTAAGCTTTAGCTACAAAAAAATTTTAGTTGCCAATTATTAACATTTGCCGACCAAAAACCAATTTTGTCGCCAAAGGTGTGAAAAGTTTAGAGGGAAACCATTTAATATTGACCCCGCTTGTTCTCTATTTAAACGAATCATATTGTTCTCTTTCTCACACACAGATTCTCCTTCACCACCAAACCTCACCCTACCTTACCGCACTGCACCGTCGCTCACCGTACGTTGCACACCACCACCGCCGCTAATCACAGGTGCTTTCTCTCTCTCTCTCTCTCTCTCTCTCTCTCGTGCGCACATGCTCACGTGCTTGCTTTCTTGCTCTCGATCTATTTATCAGTCTGTCTCTCTCTCGCTTTCTCTCTCTGTCTTTTTCTCCCTTCCTCTCTTTCTCTCTCAATCTTTGTATTTGTGTTCCGTTACTCCTCTTATTCACACGGTTGCTCTCTATTTTCGCACCTAACAGCACCACCATCACCATTTTCTGCTACTACCAGTTCACCTATCTTCAAACAACCCCGAGATCAAGTATGGGTCCTCTCTTTCTCTGTCGCTCAATTTCTCTATTTTCCTTTGTTTTTCCTAATTTTCAAAACCCTAATTAGTGAATGTTTGAATGAATGGCCTCAAATCATACTCTCCAGACAATGCAAAAAATGAAAATTGATATGTATATATATATATATGTATATTCTTGTTTGTTCTGGTTGGGATATGACAGAACACATGTAAGTATACTATATTTGCTTTATATAATTTGCTTATTAGTTGAGAATTTTGTGTATCACTGTTTGTATGATCTGGGTTATCTTTATTTCATACAAGTAGGGGCAGGTTTTGTGACTAGCTTTCTTTATTTCAGCTTCATCTATTGAGTGTGAGATTAGGCTTTGTTTGTTTGGATTTAGTTATTTTTGTTTTCAACTATCTATTGTCTGGTTCTCTAATTTTTTTTCTTTATTTATTTATTTATTTATTTATTTTTGAGGAAATGGAGGAGCAACAGCAAAAAATGGAACTTGAAAATAATAATAATAAACAAAGCTGTGCTAAGTTGAGTTGAGGTAGAGGTCTTTATTTTAGATTTCATAACCAGAATGCAGAGGGCAATTGCTTTGTGAAATCAAAATTTTTGAAGCCCATTGAAAAATTCTAGTCCTTCAGTAGAAACTATATCCCAAATCTATCCGCATTTATAGACAATCATATAAGGATTCCGAAAGCTTCAAGCCGACCACCTAAATCAGTGATTGTCTTGAATTCTTTTAGAATGAAAGCTTCATTAATCTTCCAGTCTTCAAAAAAAAATCTGAGGGTTTTTAGATTTAAATCAAATAAAAAATAAAAAGAAAGAAAGAAAGGCAATACTCATCTTACTAGACTTTTTAAAGTAGAGGCATCAGTGCCTAATCAATGTATCAATAAAAACATTATAATTTTTTTTCCTTTTTGGTTAACTAGAAGGTTCATAATTACAAAACTTAGAGCAAGCTCCACAACGAACATCCAATGGCGTCAACATTATAAATCTGTAACAATCTGGTCAGGAATATCATAATACTATATAATCTTGTCCATAGTTCCTGAACAAGATTTGCCAAAAAGATATGCCAATAGAATTTCTCTCTCGATGTTTCTCCCTTTCCCTAACCTACAAATAGAAAAGATTATTCACACTAGATCCAACAGTGAAAACCAAAATGAAGGGAAATACAACTAAAGACAAGTCAGAACTGCATGCTTAAAATGGACTATAGCAAAAAGAAGCTTAAAGGGGAAAAAATTTACTATTGTGATAATAATCTCTTATAGCAAAGAAAACAAGCATTGTAAATTCATGAATTCATGCTCTGGCTCGCGGTTGCCTTTTCAAATCCATGAATTAGGTTACCTAGCTAGGAACTAGACTTGCTTTTGATAATTCTAGTGCATGTTTTTGTTGTTTATAATGGAATTAGGTTACCTAGCTAGGAACTAGGCTTGCCTATGAGCACGTGGTATGCGGAGAGAAAGTTTGAAAGGATCTAGAGGATTAGAGCTTGATGGTGACCCCAAATTTAGATGGGAGAAGAGAACATATGTATGGGGACCTTGCCACATAAGCAGTTAGTAAACTAGTTTGTGTTTGTAGATTTATTGTCTTATATATGTTGGTTCAAAAGTAGGGTCCTAATAACTTTTTTGTTCATCAACAGGGATCTTGAAAGCCTCCCCAGATGTCAGCCAGTAAGAGTAGTGGGAAGCTCTGGCTACCCAGTCCCCTGTCTCGCTTGGGAAGTCCTTCTGCCATGGGCCCTGTTTGCCCGACTCACTCTGTATCTCACCCTCACAGCAGGAGTTCTCACTCCTTTACCCTCGCGAATGCCAGTCAGAGGTGGCATCAAGTGTGTCTGGATAAAGACTGCATAATCGCCCTCTACGCGGAAGTACTTTGCCTCTAGGCCTATCATGAACTAGATCACCTTGTCGGAAGTTAGGTTGTGTGTCGTTCATATAGATGTGGGTGGTGTCATTGGTATAAATTGGGCAGGTAAGCCCAAGGTCTGACGGACAAAATGCTCACCCAAGAACCAAGCTTGGCAAATTGGGCCCACAAGAAGAATATGATTTTGAGAATTGCCCGAGCTAGAGTTTATCAGACTTGAAGCCCTGACGGCATCATGACCCAAGGCTGCCATGTGATCTGAAATGGAAGTGAATGTATTGTTAGTCGCTGTTAGTTGCTAATGTGTGGATAAAAACAATTGTAAAGTAAAATGACGATAACTGTGTCTCAAGTTACCTCGTGTGTCGCGACCATGTCGAAGTACTGGCGAAAAAACATGAAGGACTCACAAGTCCTACAGTAAAGCTGGTCGTCGTATACTCGAAAAAGGGAGACTGTCAATGACATCTCATCTACAGGCTCAGGAGTGAGAGCCGGGAAGTATGCGTAGACCCATAACTGCAGGAAGAATGTGGAAGTGTGTATATTATCAATGCAGTATGAACAGATGTAGAAAGTGCAAAGTAGAAAGCATACGTGTGGAACAAATATAAAGCAAGAAATGCTTGAGCAGAAAATGTAAAATGTAAAGAGGGAATTGAGATGTGTACCTCCCAAGCTCGCTAGTAGCCTCCAACCAAAGTCCCTCGCAGACGGGAGCAGGAGGTCATGTATCCGTATAGTGTGGTGAGGCCAGTTCCGCCCCAATCATAAAACTGAACTCGATAGAGCACCACCAAGGTGCTCAGCAAATACAGACCCATGGTGTTCTACCTGTTTGAGAACAAGGTGGTACCAAAGATGAACACGAGGAAGCCTCTCATACTGCTCTATCTCCTCAATCGTCTCGGGCTCACTCCCCTTGAACTGCTCCTCAAACCAGCTGTATTGCACCATGCCTGCCCGGGATATCAGTGGATGTGCCCCAAGTAGCTCGAGCCATGCTGCCTCTCACTTCCCCATATCAGGGTTAAGAAGGATCGGATCACCCCCTACGCCTAAGCTAGTAATCATGGAAAAGTCATAGGGAGTCATCGTCATCTCCCCCGTGGTGGAAAAGTGGAAGGAGTTGATGGTGTCCCACCACCTTTCCACCAGTGCTCCTAAGAGAGGACGACTCACTATAACCCGAGTCAAGTTGGAGCAGAAGAGACCTAAGCCTGCCTCATCAACGATGTCACGAACCTTGGCTGGGAGCTCACCATACCAATCTCGGGCAGTCGTCGTACCATAGCCCCTAAAGGCGCGGGTCTCGCCCTATGGCAATGCATAAAATACAATCAGATCGATGCAGTGTATGAGGCAGTGTATAGATGAAAGCAGTGCAAGAAATGCAAACAGTTAAAGGCAGGAACGTATAAAAATAGTTTTCGTACCTCAACGACAATGGTCGATAAATGAGACACTGGCTCCCTCAATAAAAGGTCCTCTGGTGCGTCCTCAGCAAAGTCAGTGAAAGATCTGATGCCTCATGCAGTGGGTACTATGTGTGTATCTAGATGATACCTCGCTGAATCGAAAGGGCGTATACTCAGCGGTAATGGCTCTGGCTCCACTTTGGGCTCGGCCTCGAAGTCCGTCTTGAAATCTACTAGAGGAAGCTCCGGAGGAGCCCCATCACGAGGAAGATCATCTGCCATCTGAAAAGGGTGCGAGATAGATAAAAAGTGAAGAAAACTAAAAAAAATGGTGAAACTTTGAAAAAGTCAACCATAGGAGAGAGAAAAAGTCAAAGAAAGTCAAAGCCGGGAAAAGTGCACAGAACTTGAGAGAAAATCGAGGGAAATGAGCCTAGAATGGTGGAAATGAAGAAAAAAGTGTCGAAATCAAATTCTAATTGGTTCAAAGTGAAGAGAACTAAGAGGATTTAGCGAATAAAGTTTGTGTAGGGTGTTGAAAAACGCGTAGAAAGTGCGGATCTAGATAGAAGGAGCACCTAGAGAGTGAAAAGAAGGAATTTTGGACATGGGGTTGTAAGGAAATGAAGTGCCATGGCCTATACTTAAAGATTCAAGCCAGAAAACCATTTTTGCCCTTGGTTGACCATCGGTGGCCGGCAAAGCACCGCCAGTGGCCAGCAAGGCACACTGGTGGCCGGCAGGGCACACCAATGGCCGGTAGGTGGCCGATAGGTGTCCAAGAGTTTTCTATGTGTCCCTTGGTCTGTTTTGTGTCCTTGGATTTCAAGAAGTTAAGAGAATGTTCAGTGTTTGGTTCAGAATGTCCCTGCAAAGGCTCGGGATCGCACTTACAGGGTACGATGTTCGTTGCTCATCAGTATAAGTGAGGTGTATCCTTTTAATATATTACCGCTCTTTCCAGAGGTATATCGGGAGTTGTTCTTGAATTGATCTTACTAAATGCGTTTTGTTATTGCACGGAATATGTGTCTATTTGTTGTCACATGGAACGTGCATTCCACTTATAACTATTGCATAGAACATGCTCTTACTTTAGTCGCATAAAGGTGCATTCACTCTTCCATTATGCCTAGAACGTACTTTTTGTTTCCCATTTGCATAGAGCATGCATTTGGTCTTTTGCATAAAACATGTTGTTGATCTTGCATTGAGCATGCATTTTCTACTATTGATTACTGCATGCATCTTATACTATTGCATAGAATGCGCATTCCGATGTGGCATAGTCCACGTTCTAGTTCTCCTTGCACAGAATATACTCCCGTTTTGTTTTTTGCATGTGTTGCATGTCTCTAACATTGTACCATGATTGTTCGTCTTGCATAGAACATACATTTGCTCGTCCCTTGCATAGAACATGCATTTTGTACTTTTGCATAGAATATGCTCGTCTTTTACATAGAATTTGCTTTCAATCTCCTGCATAGAACATGCGCTCTTATTGTGTTATGCCTGTTGAGTTGCTTTCTTATACAAGCGCGATATTGTATGTACGGTTCATTTAGAGGAGTTCCGATGTTTACACCACTCCTTGTTTTGGTTAGAAGCATTCGGACGAGTTCCGGTGCTTATACTACTCCTTATTTTGGTTAGAAGCATTCGGACGAGTTCCGGTGTTTACACCATTCCTTATTTTGGTTAGAAACATTCGGGTACTCCCTTTTGTTTACACCACTACTCCCTTTGGTTAGAAGCATTCGGACGAGTTTCGGTGCTTATACCACTCCTTGTTTTGGTTAGAAGCATTCGGATGAGTTCCGGTGTTTACATCACTCCTTGTTTTGGTTAGAAGCATTCGGACAAGTTCCGGTGTTCATACCACTCCTTATTTTGGTTAGAAGCATTCGGACGAGTTCCAGTATTTACACCATTCCTTCTTTTGGTTAGAAGCATTCGGATGAGTTCTAGTGTTTATACCACTCCTCCATTTGATTAAAAGCATTCGGACGAGTTCCGGTGTTTACACCACTCATTTTCTCATCTCGCGTGTGATGCGTTAAGATGCTTTGGTTAGAGATATTTGGGTGCACCCCGATGTTCTCATTACCCCTTTCTTCTTTCGCGTGTGGCACGTTAGGACGCTTTCGGTAAGAAACGTTCGGGTACGCCTGGTGTTTACACCACTCTCTTCTCCTCTTGCGTGCGACGTGTTAGGACGCTTTGATTAAAAGCATTCGGACGAGTTCTGATGCTTATACCACTCCTTGTTTTGGTTACAAATATTTGGGTGTGTTCCGATATTTATCACCGTTCTAGTTAGGAGCATTCGGGTGTGTCCCTGTGTTCACACCATCCCTTCCCTCCTTCCTCGTGTAACGCATTAGGATCTTATTTGACACCTCAGGTGCGCCCGATAGATTGTGTTATTCTTTGCCTTTCCTACGTAATGCGTAGTTAAGCTTGCATAATTGTCTTACATCCTTTCTGCATAAAAGGTGATTTGGTTCATGTTTATTCACTTCTTTTCATGTAATGAGATTATTGTAGCATTTCTTTGCATAACGTTTGTATTTTAAATGTTTCATTGTGCAGCTTCATTGCATGATCATAAGTTATGTTCTTGCATCATGCATGTTATTTGCATCTTGCATTGGCAGCCTGCGAGCGCAACCTTTTATTGCTGTCTTGATTGTCTATCCAAGTCTTATGACCTTGTCAAAATGGGTCGTCTCTAGGCTTTGACATTCACTCACATCATTTCATGTCTCCAAGTTCTGTCAAAGAGAAGCAACTGTAGACACCCCATTTTTTTATAGCCTTTTAAGACTTGGATGATCTTGCAGGTACAACCGGTGGCAAGTCTGATTGCTCAATGAGTGCTTGAAGTCCGTGGAGGAACGCCATAGGTTTGAGTTTTCCAAACCTTGTATCCTTTTTGCCGCATTTTTGGACTATGCTTAGGTCCTTTCAAATTGAGGTTGGTGATGGCCTGCCGGCCATTTTTGAGGACTGTCGGCCATGGCTTTTGGCCTGACGGCCATTGATGTGCCTGGTTGGCCACCAATGAACCTTTGCCGGCCATCAGTGATGGTTGGCCGGTCTGCAGTGTTTCAGTAGATATTTTTTGATATTTTTGTGCCAACCGTTTGCACAGATTGATGCATCTTCCAACACGTGTGTGGCTGGATCTTGGTGAAGGGAATTTGTATTTTCTATATATATGACCTCTCTCTTACATATGGAGGGGTTAGAAAATTTTCAAGACAAAAAAATTCTCTCTTTCTAGAATTCCTCTCTCTCTCTCTCTCTCTCTCTCTCTCTCTCTCTTATTATTTTGTGTCTTAAGTCTAGTTTCTCTACACTTTTGCACATCAACCCTAAACCAAACTCTCTCACCTTGGAGCTGAGGTCTCTTGAGGTCCTTCTTGAGCTCTAGAAGTGGATTTTGGCTTGATTTGGCTTGACTTTGGTGCCTAAATTGCATCTTGTCTTCAAGAGGAAGAATACTTGTATTTTGAGCTTTATTTAAATACTTGTTTTGCCATCTTTACATGCTATTTTTGAGCTGATTTTGACCTCCAAAAATCTCTATTTTTATGGTTTAAAAATAGTGATTTAAGGCCCTTTTTGAGTTAAAGGTGGTTCATCCTTTTTGCTACTTAGTTTGTTAAGCTTTTGTACCTCTTTTCAAAGCTTTTAAATTAAATTTTTTTGGCCTTTTAACCATTGAATTTCAGAGGATTTTCAGTGGTAAAAACTTTGTTTTGAAGCCCAAAATTAGAGGGGGTGGTCTCCCCTTCTTGTTGTCTTGCTTGCATGCCTAGCTGCTTATCATATTAGTATGTTTTTCTAGCATTTTGTAGCTTAATCTCAGCATGTTTTTGTCACTGTTTTGACCTGTTTAGGCTTTATTTTGGGCTGGTTAATTCATTTGAGGCTTGTTTTGCATAGTATAGGGTTATTTCCTTCACTAGCTTAGTGTTTTTGGGCCATGAGGCTATGTGCTTATTTGCTAAACTGCATGAATGCTTGTGGATGAAGGCTTTGTTGTTTGAATTGAATGATTCAACAAATGTGAGTTTTAAGCCTACTGTGTTAAGTGGCAAATCATGTTTTAAGCCCACTATGTTTGGTGGCAATCCGCATCTTTTAAGCCCACTTGAGGGTGGCAAATTCAAACTATTTTCACAAACAAACATGAGTTGAATTGTTTCAAGTTTTGCGACTAGTCTATACTTGCTTGTATGCGTCACATAGTAAGGTTAGATTAATAACCGCAACAAGAACACATAAGGTTTATAAAATAACATATCATGATTAATAGAGGGCGATCTTTGATCGGGCGAGCGGGGGTGCTCATTTCAGGACCTTAGAGTACCTAAGTTCCTGAGCCGATGCAATTTTGGTAATGACGGACACGTGACTTTTGGCACGAGTCAGGATTTCTTAAATTTTCCTAAAAATAAAATATTTAGGTGGTGACTCTGTATCTGGTAAAACAGTCCAATTTTGGTACTTTTTGATTCAAAATCAAATTTTCAAAATGATTTGCCGGATTTGGACTCTTTGGTGTTTATCAATTTCACATTGCACTTGTGAGACTAGATTCAGAACTGCGGGAGTCCGAACTGTGAGGCCTTCTTGTCAAACCCTTTCTGAAAGGCGGGGGCGCAGAAAAAGGCGAGCCCACAGCTATACAACACCCTTAACAACTAGATACAAAAGTAGTCAAAATTCCATGAGCAACAAAAAACCTACAAATTCAATACTTAATTTGTACCATGTTATAGTTTAGACTTTAAAAAAATATGTAAGAATTTGTTTTTATTTTTCGATAATGTCTTGGCATTTTTGTAATTTTTAAGAAGCCTAATGATATTTTTGCCTTTCAAAAGAGATTTGTTATGTGTTGGAAGTTATATTTAAATGTTGGAAGTCATCTGTATGAGTCGTAAAGTGAATTGACTGGTTTTTATGGAGCAACTATCAAGTTTTTTGCTAATCACTTGTATCCAACCTTACATGGGCACTAGGTCTCCACAAGTCCCACCAATTCTCCCTCTCAACACACATAAAAGCATATCCACTTTCACTTTAGAGTCACACAGCAGCGGAAAATCAAGGAGTGGCGGTGAAGCTAAGACCTAGACAGGTTAGTCGACGGGAGAGAGAGAGAGAGAGAGAGAGAGAGAGAGAGAGAGAGAGAGAGAGAGAGGAGTAAGATGGTGTTTGTTTTGAGAGATTGAGGGGTAGGATTGGACTATTAGTCCATCCGGACTAATAGTCCATTGTTTGATTCAAAATTTTGGCACCAGACTATTAGTCCTAAATTCATTGGACTATTGTGTCGTGTGGGGGGGGGGGGGTGGGACACAAATAGAGGAGTGGCGGTGAAGCTAAGACCTAGACAAGTTAGTCGACGGGAGAGAGAGAGAGAGAGAGAGAGAGAGAGAGAGAGAGAGAGAGAGAGAGAGAGAGAGAGAGGCGTAAGATGGTGTTTGTTTTGAGAGATTGAGGGGTGGGATTGGACTATTAGTCCATTCGGACTAATAGTCCATTGTTTGATTCAAAATTTTGGCACCAGACTATTAGTCCTAAATTCATTGGACTATTGTGTCGTGTGGGGGGGGGGGGGTGGGACACAAATAGAGGGATAATGGAGGATATGGAATTAGGTGGTGAAATGACTATTTTGACCATCTACTATTTAATTATGTATTATATTAAGTAAAATTGAATAAAATTTAAATGTCTCAATATAAAAATAAAATAATTTTATTTAATTTTTATTGATGTTTTATTTATTTAATTTTGTAAAATAATTTTTTATAGATATTTTATTGATGTTTTATTTTAAAATTTTGTTTATATTTTATTTAATTTCATTATTTAAAATTTTAATAGATGTTTTATTTAATTTAATTATTTAATTATTATTATTTTTTAAAATAAATTTAGTTAAAATTTTAATTAAAAAAATAACCCATATTTTATTGATATTTAATTAATTAATTTATTTATTAAGAAATAAATTTATTTAATTGTGTAAAAAATAAAATAAAATAAATTTTTATTTAATCTAGTTAAAAATAATTAAAATATTAAAGATACGTTTAATGTTTCTATTACTTAGAAAATAATTGAAAAGCGTAAAATAGTAATTTGAACATTTATCTTTCTCCATAATATTCCAAACAAATATAGGATTCATATCCTATCCAACCAAATAATCTTTTCCTGACATCTAATCACATGACTAAACAAACATGGGATACAAATCCAGTCCAACTAAATAATCCGAGGACAATGTATCCCAAAATTAACAGTCCGGTAGATTCAAATCCCTCTTTATCCAGTCCGTCTAAATAAACACACCATAAATGGATTAGTTTGGTTTAACCGTGTATACCATATACATGGTAACTTGGTCATTTTGCAGGAGTTTGTTCGTATGGACAAAATATTTTAACGTTTAGACTTTTGGTCAAGCAAAATTCAAATTTGAATTTATGAACTGAGTGCCCTATTTATTATTATAACATAGTTATCTTAACCATTTTTACACAATTGTGAGATAAAAACTAAATCCCATATATTGTTAATTGTTATATGGTACACATCATTTGTTTCATAAGAATTGTTTAGTTTAATTTCTATGAGTCGTTTATTAAAAAAATTGTAAAATATGTTTCAAATTGTTTAGCGTTAAGGGCGTAAATTTGGCCTGGTCCTTATTGGACTGTGAGGGCTTCAATCAGAATTTGGGTTGGCTCGAGCTGGGCCATGGGTGAGAAAACCAAGCTAGGCTTAGGGGGTATTTGGACTTCCGGCGGGCCAGGTCAATGAGCCTGGGCTTAGTTTTGGTGTGGGCCTAACCATTTTTTAAAAATTTTTTCAACAAAATTTTATTTTTTCACTAAAAATGACATCGAGCCTCAAGCAAGTTGAGCCTTGAGTGGGCCTAGAGCGGGCCACGCAGATTGGGCTCCAAAACAAGCGGCCAAGGCCTAGGCCTAGAGTCTCAAGTTGGGCTTGGGCTTGACCAAGCCTAATTGGGCCGGGCCCATCGAGGCCACAGCTTTGAGCGACCCATGATTTTACACCCCTCTTTAGCGTGCATTTTTTACTTATAATTTATTAAAGAAAAATAATTTAAATAAATTAAAAAAGATTAATTATCTAAAAATTGAGAGAATGATATTTGTGACTTAGGACGTAAGAGTGTACTCCCTTCAAGTCATTTGTGGGCAATTGGTCTCGAGATTAGTCGATATACACATAATTGATCCACCTGATTATCGGGAATATATATGTATAATTGTGACTTCTAATTTTTAGGGGTATTTACATACAAGTTTTCATTTATGAACTTATACTCCATTAAGTCCCAATTAAGATTTTTTGAACCTTTAAATCCCATTAAATTTTTAATAGTTGAAATTCTTTTAAACAATGATTGTTTATCATTTATGATTATTTATAAAGGAACATGATAATTTGACATTTATTTTAATTTTTAAAACTTTAAAACATCAACTTTCAAATTGAAAAAACTAAAAAATAAGAAATAAAAAAAATAATTTATGTGCAAAAATTTTTTTTTTGAAAAAATTAAATTATTTTTTTGTGCAAAACTGAAAATTTTGTGTCTATAAAGGAGTATGCTGATGAAACATTGATGTGTAAAACTGGGAAAAAAAATTTAAAAATGAAAAAATGATAATGTTCTTAGTTTTTAAAATTGGAGAAACTGATAACGTTCTTAGTTTTATTAAATAGTTAAATCAAATTAATAAATAGAAGGACAAAAGCGTTTAATCTCATATTTTGTTTTTTTTTCATCGATTAGTGAAATAATTATCTAAAACATTACCATTTAAAATTGTTAATATTCTTAATTTTAAAAATAAAAATAAAAAACAGATAATATTCTCAATTTTATTAAATAAGATTTATTGATTCAAAAAATCTTAAATAACTATCATAATATTTGTAAATAAGATTTTTAAATAATTAATTTTAAAGAGGTAAGGAATTGATTGCGTCCACCGCATAGTTTGTCTTCAACAGCGGCACGTGAGTTGGTGAACATTTGTTTCCCTATAAACACAAGCGGACTTTGCTTGTCGACCGGGGTCGACCCTGAGGTGGCGGCCTCGATTCGAAAACAAAAAAAAAAAACTTTTTTTTGGCCAATTGAGGCTTGAGCATAACCCCAGACCCCAAATTGGGTCGGAGGCATTCTCAAATACAAGCGACGAGTTCATTTTTTTTTCAAGCCTTCTATACGTGTTTCTTTCGTTCCAAACAACCCTTATTCCCAAACCTTTTCAATCGTCACCAAAATACCAACCCCTAACTCTCATGGAAAAGTCACTATGCCGCTGGCCGACCAAACAGTTTATGCCACCGGTGCCGGAGGCTTCATAGCTTCATGGATTGTCAAACTTCTTCGAAAAAGGCTATTCACGAGGAACCGCTGTAAATCCAGCAAAGAGCTTTAATTTTTCAAGTTTATTTCAGATAGAGAGTTACTATGTATATGTGTGTGTGTGTGTTGTTAATTGGGTGTATTTATGGTTGCAGATGATCCAAAGAACTCTCATTTGAGAGAGCTTGAAGGAGCAAAGGAGAGAGTAACTCTATGCAGTGATCTTCTTGATTTCGAGAGTTTACGTGAAGCAATTAATGGGTGTGATGGTGTTTTCCACATCGCTTGCCTCATATCGATAACCCAGTAAGTTTTTTTGTTTAATTTTTCGCCAACCCTCTGTTTGGTTGGAGAGAAAAAGGAGGGAAAAAAAGTGCCAATTAGAATTCCAAAATATTGATTTCTATCTGGGTTTTACTTTTTTGGAAAAAGATATGCATCTAACAGTGAAAGATCATCCCAACTAAACCCAAATCCTTTGCCATCCCAAAACAATAATTGATACAATGAGGTGGCGCTCGTTGAATTCCAAATACTGGGAAATTTTTCTAAAGACAAAAAATTATGGTTACTTGATTTTTTCTTTACGCTATGTTTGGGAACCTAGGAGAGAAAAGAAATGAAATGATTACTTAAGTAATAAGAGAAAAGAAAAGAAATGATTGTGATTTATCTCCTTTTTGTTTGGATAAGGAATAAATAAATAAAAAAATGATTGTGATTTCTTTTATTCTTATTTGGTTAGGTTTCATTAAGAGAAAAGAAAAGAAATTATTTTATGTTATATTACAAAAATAACCTTTTTATATTTTCAATCATTTTATTTCTTTTATTTTTATAGGGACAAAATTGATATTATGAAACTAGTGATTTTCTTCTCTTCCAATCTCTCCACTTTTGGAAAGATTGGAAATGGGCCTTATAAGAGAAATGAGTTTCTCTCCCTTTCTCTCAATTTCTTCCCATTTCTCTCTACTTAGGTTATTCAAACAAATAAGAGAAATACATATCACTCTATTTCTTTTCTTTTCTCTCAAAATCACTCAATCCAAATATAGTGTTATTTTCTCAGCAACCAAACATTTTTTGTTATTGTTTTTTGTGACATGGGATTGATGGAAATGGTGATAAAAATTTTGAAGGAAGAAATGGTGGAGCCGGCAGTGAATGGAACAAAGAATGTGATAATTGCGGCAGCCGAAGCCAAGGTTCGGCGCGTGGTGTTCACTTCATCAATTGGTGCAGTGACCATGGATCCTAAACGGGGACCTGACACCAATGTCGATGAGAGCTGCTGGAGTGATCTTGAGTTCTGCAAGAACACTAAGGTTTATAATTATTCTACATTGATTTCTATCTGTGCAATTTGGCTTGTAAAAATAATATCTGCATATGGAAATTTGCTAGAAAAAGAACTAGTTTGGTAATACAATGCCCAATCAATTGAGGAATTTTTGGGTGTGGGGATTAGATTTGACAATGCCCAATCAATTGAGGAATCTTTTCATATGCATTTGTGAGTGGTGAAAGGTACCACATGACAGCGTCACGTGGCATCCTCCAAGTATGCGATAATTTTTCCAATTTGGGAGCATTGGCACACTTGTTTATTTTAATCATAGCCTTCTTGAGTTATCTTGTACAAATATTGAAAACTAGTATGGCACTAAAAATGATGAGCTTTATGTTGATGCATGACATGGAAATGTAGAATTGGTATTGCTATGGGAAGGCAGTGGCGGAGCAGGCGGCGACGGATGTTGCAAAGGAGAAAGGGGTGGACCTAGTGGTGGTAAATCCGGTATTGGTGCTTGGACCGTTGTTGCAATCCACCGTCAATGCTAGCATTATTCATATTCTCAAGTACCTGAATGGCTCGACAAAGACTTACGCCAACTTGGTCCAAGCCTACGTGAATGTCAGGGACGTGGCATCGCACACATACTAGTCTATGAGACTTCTCCGCCACCGGCAGGTACCTTTGTGCCGAGAGCGTGCTTCACCGAGGTGATGTGGTTGAAATTCTAGCCAAGTTCTTTCCAGAGTATCCCATTCCTCTAAAGTAAGTTCAGTGAACCATTATTTGCCCTTAAATTTTACTTCTCAAGTGCTAAACAAAAGATTTTCCTTGCATTTTGATGGGTCTCACATAGGGGATTCGTACATAGCAATTAACGAATAACTTGTAGTTTTAACCTATGTAGCTAGTATTTAAAATTCTTGAAAAATTCCTCTATTTGTAGGAAACAATGCCTTTAGTGGCAGTCTTTTGAATAAGTTGTGAGGCCTAATGTTTGACCTTCCCATTGGACCATATGAGTTGAAAATTAATATGACATGACTAGTTTGTCACATTTTAAATGCCAAAATTGTTGAAGAAGTCCCTTGTTATAATACCTACATCCATACATACCCATTTTTCAAAGATCTATTTAATGGAATTTGTTTTGAAGGATTTGAAGTGTAACCCTAAATGAGCTTACCTTAACAAAAGTTGAGCCCTAAAAACTCCCTAGGAGACAGTTGGAAGTACCAATTACAATGCAAATAGGGGAAACAACTAGAAACGTCCTTGAAACTACAAGTACACACTACCTTATGTACATTATATATGGGAAAAAAAAAAAAAACACTATATTAAAGTAGAGAGCTTAGAAAGTTTGAAAAGTATCTATAAAATGTGGGATAAGCATGTTGGGAACATAAAGTTCGCATATTGTTTGTGGTGGGTTTGTGGGTGACCAACTTTGACAAACAATATGTGCCTGTTTGGCAGAAATTATTTATAGCTTATTGCAGCTTTCAGCTTAATTTAAGCTATTTTGATGTGTTTGGTTTAGCTTATAGTTTATAACTTATAACTTTGTGGAAGTCAGAAATCAGCTTATTCTTTGAGTGGGGCAGAAGATGCTTTAAGAATAAGCTGGAAATCAGCTTAAGCTGAAAGTTATAAGCTATAAGCTGTTTAGGCATAAGCTATAAGCACTTTCCTACAGCTCTACCAAACAGGGCTATAATCATTAGCAGGCACATTTGAACCTCATTGATTGACCCCACAAATATATAAACTAATTGTGTGCCTTAAGAGTTCTCACCTACGAATAAGTCATCGTCATACTAGCAACCATATTGATGTATCTAACTACCATATGTTTCTATCATAAGGACTCGACAAATAGTTGAATGAGACACCTTTTTGGTCTTTGTCATGTTAAACAATTATATTTTCTAGAAATGACAGAAAATTATGGGGATGATGGATCTCCATACTAGTGCTTTAGGCCATGTTTGATTGAGGGTTTGGGAGGGTGGATTGGATTAGCAATCCGTGGGACCCACCAAACCCTTGTTTGGATGCAACACAATGTGATAGGATTAGTAGTGAAGGGGCTTAGTAATCCCCCTCCATAGGGAGATTAGCTTAGGTGAATTTTAGGTGGGATTAGGAAAATAATGAGGGGATTGAGTCTATTTTATATAAAAAATTTATTATTTTAATTTTATTTTTTTTTACCAAGTGCTCCTATTTGTTTTAATATAGAAATAATTTATTTATTTATTTTATATAAAAATAATTTAACAATCCCATCACTAATCATCTCCTACACTATCATCAAAACAAACACACTTTTACTTAATCCCCTCACTAACAATCCGCACATTAACAATCTCTTCACTAACAATCCTCTCACTAATAATCCCATCCAACCTAATCTGCCAAACAAACGTGG
The DNA here is from genome assembly GCA_025200525.1 of Camellia lanceoleosa. Taxonomy (NCBI): domain Eukaryota; kingdom Viridiplantae; phylum Streptophyta; class Magnoliopsida; order Ericales; family Theaceae; genus Camellia; species Camellia lanceoleosa. The sequence goes on along the minus strand of JANUSC010000333.1, from coordinate 94,960 downwards.
CCAGAGTGTAGCATTGAGGACAAAATGGGTCCCAATTTTGATTGGTATCAAACTACTGCTTAGCCTACAAGACTTTTGTAATTTAGCACATATCGGACGCAACAAAGAGTTGAAACTAGGACGTCATGGTTTTAATTTCGTTCCAATTAACACTGGATTATCCGTGTGGTTTGGATAATGTGTTCCTACCAAAAAAAAAAAAACCTTAAAATTGGAAAATTTTAGATAGTGGGGCACCAAGGATTGTGCTGATATCATTTGGCCAAAGTAGTTGGAAGCAGCTCAAAGAGCATCATTGCTTATCATAATTAGTTTTTTAGTTTTTAAAAGTTTTGCTTTGTGATTAGAATATATGGTTTTGACTTGAATAGCATTATAATTATAATCTCTTTCGATAATAGAAAATATGATTCCCACCCATTGTCATCCATTTGGATCTTTATATGGATCAGTTACTCATGCCTTTCAATCTAATTATTATATTTGAGCTTTATTGAGCTGAGCTTGAGCTATTCATGAACAGTTTGATTTGTTTGCATTCCTAACTCATAATGGGATAATGGTTGAAAAACACTTTTGTTGTTTTAGAAAATAAAATGTGTGGGGATGTTTGTATTTTGGGTAAATGCAGGTGCAAGGATGAAACAAAGCCAAGGGTCAAACGATACAAAATCTCGAATCAAAAGCTGAAGGACTTGGGTTTGGAATTCACACCGGTGAAGCAATCCCTGTACGAGACAGTGAAGAGCCTGCAAGAGAAGGGTCACCTCCCAGTAGCTCCGCAACACGATGAATCTGTTATTCGTATTCAGTCTTGAGTGTTATCTTATGTTGTTGTTACCTGATTGGGACACACAATTTAGTTTGATTTGGTTTATTATTTTCAGAAAATTGTGCCTAATTTAAAATATGGATTAAATTTATTTATTTATTTTTATTTTTTTAAAAAAAAGTTATAAGGAAGTTTATTAAAATAAAAGTAAACAATATACCGAATTAGAAATCCAACAAAGATCATACTTATTCTAGTTTGACGGATATCTCACTAAATTTATGTCTACACCATAAATTCAAATTATGAAGCTGAATATTTTTTCCGTGGGCAAATCAAACTAATCATATAAATCTCACAAATCGAGCATAATTATATTGACTTTTTTTTTTTTTTTTTTTAGTGAAACTAAAAGGATTAGAACTAATGCAAATAGTTTGCAAGTTGAGAGACAAACATGGGCAACATATATATTTCAAGTGTAGGAGAAATGTCTATCATTTTTCAATCCATACTAATAATAAATTGTTGATAAAAAAATAAACTTGAATGTTATAGGAATTAAAACATTAAAGGAACTCAATTTAATTAGGACAAATTATACTAACAACCCTAATAGTTTGAGACTTGTGTCAATTTAATCCCTAATTTTTTAATTGTGACACATTTGACCTTGAATTTTGAATCTTGTTCCAAATAAGAACAATTAAAGATATCATTATTTAATTTCAAGAATAAAGTCATCAATTTGATAAAATATAAACTAATTTGATAAAAATAAATGTCAAAAAAATATTTTTAAATTTTTAAAAATAATATCTACACACCAAAGATAAAATTATGTAAAATTGATAAATCTTTTAGACATTTATTTATTTTATCAAATTAATTATTATTATGTGTTTGGATGATAATCATGTAATAAGTGGTTGTTAGACTTTTAATGTGTAATTGATATATTTAATATATAAAATGTTTTTAGTTTTAAATTTTTTGATTTAATAGATTGGTTTAATAATGATATCAAAGTTGTTGCCATATTTGAGTTTTGGAAAAATATAAACTAATTTAGTAAAAATAAAAACAACAACCCATTACATGATCATCATCCAAACATATAATAAAAATTAATTTGATAAAAAAAAAATAAATGTCTAAAAAATTTATCAATTTTACATATTTTTATTTTTAGTGGGTAGAAATAATTTTAAAAAATTCAAAAATATTTTTTTGACATTTATTTTTGTCAACTTAGTTTATATTTTATCAAATTGCCAACTTTGCCCTTCAAATTGAGTAATAGTATCTTCAATTGTCCTTATTTGGAACAAGATTTAAAATTTATGATCAAATGTGTCACAACTAAAAAGTTAGAGATAAAAGTGACACAAGACCCAAACTATAGGGACCGTTAGTATAATTCACCCATTTAATTATATTACTCGATGTATTTTCTTAAACATTGCGATTGTGTTTGGTTCATAGATTTGGTGAGAGATTTAAAAATGAAAAGTGATGATGCAGTTTGTTCCAATGAATGGGCCAGACAGGTCCAAGCTCCTCAATGCCCTCGTCCAAACGATCGAGTCCACCGGATAACCTGCGAACAAGTCTAACGGGGAACGGGGTAGTCCCCCAGTGGACCCTCCGACGAGCAAGTTAGAAGGAGAAGTAAGGTATAGGGAGAGTTTAGAGATAGAAAAGCTTAACCTTCTTCTTGTCTTCAACGTTTGCTTATATCCTTTGGTAATCATTTCGCTGTCCCTTCCGACTTGCCCTCCTTGCTGAAAGTCTATGCTGTAGCTTACCTTGTTCAGGGTAAAAGGGTTCTGCTCCGACGGGGAGATGTTGTCGTAATAAATGCTGTGATGGGTTGCATTAATGGTGATGTGCAGTGGCAATAACTTTGCAGATCTTTGTCTGCTGATGTGGCTCGTCCTTCACCTGCCATGTGTCTGAATGCCATTGGCTCTTTATGCCATGTTAGATTCCAGCTGTTCTGGACCTCACTAGCTGGGTTATGTATCGGGCTCCGAGTGACGGGCTTAGGTTGTTTATAGTGGTTCATGGCCTTTGTGGGCTTGTACACGTCAGTAGTCCCCCATTCCCGAGTGCAGCTTTAGTCCAACGAAGGAAATAGTAATGAAGAGGGTGAGGGTGTCAGGGGATGGTAATGTGGAGGTCGGCCGGCGGGAGTGACCGAGTTGGTGAACCGATCGGGAGGTGGTCCAACCATTCAAGCTGACCGAGTGGAAGGGCTGACCGCGAGGAGGGTCGATCGCGAATGTTGGCCAAGTAGGAAGGTCGATCACGAGGAGGGGGGACCATGAGGGTTGGCCGAATGGGAGGGTCGACCGTGAAGCGAGTGACCGCGAAGGTTGGCTGGGCGGGAGGGCCGACCATGAGGAGGACCGACTACAAAGGGTAAGGTGAAGGGGCGTGGAGCTCAAGGGGCGGCGTGTCACGTGGTGATTTGAAGTGGAAAAGACAGGGTAAGGGCAGGAGACAGTGGATCGTGGTCGTACACGTGGCAATACCCCGTGATGGGGGAAGATTAGGCGTTGGATTAGAAATGAAACGTTAGGTCACTATGGGTGTTGAAATGAAACGTTAGGTCATTATGGGTGTTGAAAAGACAGTTTTGGCGGATGATTTGAAAAGTTTTCAAGCTGGCAAAAATTAATTGGGATCCTTGGAATACGGGTAAACCGTGGGCTTTTGGCATTATTCGATTCACCTACTTGTTTACGAAAAATCAAAATATTCCAAGTGTGAATTCCTTTGTTGCTCACGATACACCTCTGCAACACTTTTTCAATTTCCTTGCACTTGCCTCCGAAGTGATTCGCAGACACACCACAGAAATGGCCCAAGCGAAAACTGCGAATGTCAAGGTAGATCCCCTTGGCGATGATGATGCTGTGGAGTTAGCGCAGCAATACAAGATGGAGAGGGTAGGGGAGTCGATTGTACGATCCCACGGTTCCACCATGATAGCAGCTTCAAAGCCTATCAACCAGGCGGAACCTGATCACTGGCATACAAAGGCAAATAAATCAACAGTTACTGCAGCGGATTTGGAGGCTATTCGCGAAAAATACCAGGTGCCTGCCGAAGTAGAGTTGTCGTTGCCAATGTCGATGGAGAGGCCATCCGATGCCCGGCCAGGGCAATTTGCTCTTTATGAGGAGGCATTGAAAGGAGGACTGAGATTGCCCCTGCCACAGGTGGTAGTAGATGTCCTAAATCGTTTGGAGGTGGCGCCGGGCCAACTAATGCCCAATGCATGGAAGATCTTGCTGTCCTGTGCAAGTGCCTGGCCGAAGGCGAACGAAGGGGCGGCCATGAAAGTGATGAATTCTTCGCATGCTACAAGGCCTCAGGGCAGCAAGAGACGTGGGTCACTTTGCAGGCAGCAGCAGGGAAAGGGCTGGTGGCGGGGCTGCCGTCGTCGATCAAGGGGTGGAGACCACGGTGGTTCTACGTGTCTGCCAGTAGAGGAGTTGGGGTGCGCACCATTTGGAAGGTGCCCACCAAGTCCATAGAGCCAAAGCTGGGGGCAGCAGCAGAGGAGAAGGTGAAGAAGGTGAAGGAGTGGAGGGAGAAAGAAGAGGCCAAATGGGACGAGCTTGTTCAGCCGTCTACATTGTTTGAGGTAGGGTTGGGTCCAAAGCCAAGTAGTGGGGACTCGACCGAGCGGAGTTGGAGGCAAGGAGAAGGGCTCAAGAGGTGGAGGATCAGACCATCCTTGCGAAAGCCCAAAAATTCAAAGAGTCTCAGGCCGACCGACCACCAAAACCGGTTGCAATGGAGAGGATTCGACCTCGCCCCAAACCCTTGGGAGAGAAAAACTTAGGGGAATTTGTGCCACGACCGCTCTCAATAGCCCCTTTGAAGGAGAGGTCTTTGAAGGAGATGGAGGCATTGGGCGTGGTGAAGAAGAAGAAGAGGGTGAGGCAGAGTGAAGAAGAGCCTGCCCAGAAGAGGAGAAATGAGACAATTGTAAAGGAAACCAGTACTGCCAAGGGGGCAGAAGGGGGAGAAGTGGAGGAGACCCTAGGAAGGGTAAGTGCCCCAAAAGTGGTGGATGTCGCCTCAGAGGGCATGAAAGTGGTGCCAGTGGTGGCGGCAATCGCCGCAGGGGTTGCGAGGGCCGCCCCTGAAGGGCAAGTAGAAGATGGGGCAAGTGGCCCTGGGCCAAGAAGGGAAGAACAGCCCTAGGGGGGTCCTGCAAGTTGGGAGACTGCCCACGCTGATCTGCAAGTGGTCAAGGTGGAGTTGGAGAACACACGCCGCCAGGTTGTGTCGCTCGAGTTCCAACTAGCTGGCAAGTAGAAGAAGTTGGATGAGGCCCAAAAAGCCTGTGCCGTCGCGGTTGAGCGACATGAAGAGGCAATGAGCAGTAATGAAGAGCTGGTCAGGAAAAAAGATGAGGTAGATGTCAAGATTGGCGATCTGCAGAAGGAACTGGAGGGCGAGCGTGCCAAGGCAGTGGAGGAGAGGGGGAGGCTTCAGAAGGAGTTGGAAGCAGAGAGAGCGAAGGCAACGGCAGAGAAGGAGAGCCTAAAGAAGGAATTGGAGGAGGAAAGTGCAAAGGCTGCGTCTGAAAGGGTGACCCTACAGAAGGAGCTGGACGAAGAGAGGGCGAAGGCAGCCTCTGAGAGGGTGGCTTATCCCGATCTGTGCGTCGCAGCAGTGGAGCAATTCAAAGGGCCTACTGAATTTCAGATGGCAGTTGATGCCGCGGTCCCCGGCAGCTTGGCTAGGCAAGAATTTTGGGGGAGGGGGGGGGGGAGGCGGGCCCATCGAGGACGATTGCTGGAGGCAGAACTGAAGCAGAAGTTATTGAGAGCTTCCAGCAGTCAGACTTCTATAAGCACGAAATGGCTGAGTTCTGGGACAGTGGCTGGAAGATGTTCAAACGTAGAGCTGAAGAACTGTTCCCAGACTTAAACCTCAGTAGTGTGACAATTGGTGAGGACGATGTGGCCCAAACCCCCCTAGATGAGGGTATTGAAGAAGAAGACCTCATCTTCAATGAGAAGGAGTAACTGGAGAAGAAGAAGAAAAAGACTTTGTACAGACATTGTTTTTGTTTTGTTTTGATTGTTTTCTTTTTTTTTTTTTTTTTTTTTTTTTTTTTTTTTTTTTTGAATTGCTGTAATGAGCTTATGTACAAAGTTGTGAATAAATAAAATTTCAGTTGTGTTTTGCATTTGACTGTGTTTGCTTGTGCGTCTGAAATGGATGAAAACTTGTGATAAAAACTTGTGATAAAAACTGAATTTAGGAATTCCTCAAGACAGAGTGGGATTGAAATTGTAATAAAAACTGAGTGCAGAGTAAAGTTAAGGACGCCTTAATGCAAAGTGAAATTGGACTTGTAATAATGCAGAGTGAAGTTGGACTTGTAATAATGCAGAGTGAAGTTGGACTTGTAATAAAAACTCAATGCAGAGCAAAGTTAGGAACTCCTCAATGCAGAGTGAAATTTAAAATGTAGTAAAATTACAAGTTTGCGTTTGCCACACTGCTCGAGTAGGTTAGTGGTTTATGGAGTGAGGCTCGGTTTGTGAGGAGGAAGACTGACTTGTGAGAGTTTGATTGAGAAGAAAATAACCTGAGTCTGACCCTGAAACTGTGGCGTCCGGTCTGGCTAAGACTTGTTAGGCAAGCCGAGTGCTTCATGCTCGGTCTGGCAGAGGCTTTTAGTGCTCGGTCTGGCCGAGGCTGTTAGTGCTCAGTATGGATGAGGCTTTTAGTGCTCAGTCTGGCTGAGGCTCTTGTAGTGCTCAGTCTGGCTGAGGCTCTTGTGGTGCGCAGTTTGGCTGAGGCTTTGAGTGCTCAGTCTGGCTGAGGCTCTTGTAGTTCTTAGTTTGGCTAAGGCTCTTGTAGTGCTTAGTCTGGCTGAGGCTTTGAGTGCTCAGTCTGGCTGAGGCTCTTGTAGTGCTCAGTCTAGCTGAGGCTCTTGTAGTGCTTAGGTCAAGTTTGGGAAGACTAAATAAGTGCATTTTTTTGACTTTTCTTGTATTATGTGTAGAAAAAGTAGAGAGGAGATGTTAATTGATGTGACCCAAAAAATATAAAAAGATGAAATAAGTGCATTTTTTTAGTTTAGCCAAACTTGGCCTTAGTTTGGCTGAGGCTTTGAGTGCTTAGTCTGGCTGAGGCTTTGTTAGTGTTCAGTCTGGTTGAGGCTTGTAATAAGTGCTGCAAATGAGAATGTTATTAAGACAACACACAGATAGCTAAGGTATAGAGTTGTTGTCGTGGACAGTGTAATCCAATCGATCCAAGTTTACATTATGTAACAAAAAGAAAATACAATAACTGAAAAATACAACAACTGAGCAATACAACAGTAGGAACTTATTGAAAGTAGTGCTTCAGGTGTTCAGCGTTCCAAGGATGGGGGAGATCTCGACCTTCTATGTCCTAAAGTTGGTAAGTGCCCAAACGTGGTCGGGCTTTCACAACGTAAGGTCCCTCCCATTTGGCTGCCAGTTTACCCTTAGTCGGATTTTTAGTGGCAAGGGTTGCTTCTCTCAAGACAAGGTCCCCTACAGCGAACTCCCTTAGTCGGACTTTGTGGTTGTAGTGTGTTCTCATTTTCTGTTAGTATGAGGCTAGTCTGACAGCAGTGGTTTCTCTGAGTTCTTCAATTAGGTCCAGGTCTACCCGACAGAGCTCTTCCGTTAGTGCTGGATCCGGATGTAAAACTCTAGGGGTAGGCAGACCGACTTCTACCGGAATAACCGCCTCAGCGCCGTATGTTAAGCGGAAAGGAGTTTCCCCAGTGGGAGTCCGAGCTGTAGTTCGGTAAGCCCAGAGTACATTTGGTAGTTCCTCAGCCCAAAGCCCCTTAGCAGCTTCTAGCTTGGTTTTGATGATCTTCAGAAGAGAATGGTTGGTGACCTCAACTTGGCCATTGGCTTGGGGATGACCGGGGGAAGAGAAACATAGTTGAATTTGGAGGTCTGCACAGAACTTCCTGTACTTGGCGTTGTTGAATTGTTTACCGTTGTCGGAAAAATGGCCTGAGGAATGCCAAATCTGCAAACGATCGATTGCCAGATGAACTTGGTTGTGTTCTGCTCGGTAATGGTGGCAAGGGGTTCTGCCTTTACCCACTTAGTAAAATAATCAATGGCAACAATGGCAAATTTGGTCTGGCCTCGACCGGTGGGTAAAGGGCCAACTAGATCGATCCCCTATTTGGCGAACGGGTAGGGGCTGCAAAGTGTGATCAATTCAGTGGGAGGAGCATGGGGGGTATTGGCAAAACGCTGACACTTATCACATTTGAGTACGAAGTCAGCCGCATCTTGGTTGAGAGTGGGCCAGAAATATCCAGTGCGAAGTATCTTGTGGGCCAGGGACCTGCCGCTTGAGTGATTGCCGCAGATACCCTCATGAATTTCTTACATCACATAAGTTGCTTGAGTCGGATTGAGGCACCGCAGATAGGGGCGTGAGATATCGCGTTTGTATAAAATACCGCTGACGAGGATGTAATTGGACGACCGGGCCCTGACTTTGGCGGCTTGTTGTTGGTCGTCTGAGAGTTCCCCTGTTGTCAAAAATAGAAAGATGTCCGATGCCCAAGGGATGGGCTCACTTTGGAGGAATTGTATTTCGTGCTGGTCAGGACAAATGGCGGAGTAGGATAGGTATTCTAGGCGGATACCACGACTGAGGTCGGACTGGTCTGCGGAAGCCAACTAAGCCATCTCATCTGCCTTAGAGTTTTCTGCCCGAGGAATGTGCTTGATGTGGAAGGAATTGAAGAGGCGAACAAGGGGAAGTGCAATATCCCTGTAAGCCCGCATTGTGTCCTCCTTGGCATCGAATTCTGCCGTGATTTGTCCGACGATGAACTGGGAGTTGCTGAACACTCGGATGTGGCTGACACCAATATCTCTGGCTAGGCGAAGACCTGCAATCAATGTCTCATATTCGGTCTCATTGTTACTGGCCTCAAACAGGAAATGGAGAGCGCATTTGAAATAACCACCCTCAAGGGCGGTGAGGATAAGGCCAGCCCCACTACCTTCCTTACGGGATGATCCGTCGACGTTGAGAGTCCAAGAATGAGGGTCTTCTGGTTCGATAGGAGCTGGTGGGGGTGTCAAGGCAGTGGTTGGGGTAGGATTAGTGAATTCCAGGATGAAATCGGCGATAGCTTGCCCCTTAATTGCTGTTCGAGGACGGTAAGAGATGTCAAACTTGCTAAGTTCCACTGACCATTGCATGAGTCTGCCGGAAAGTTCTGGTTGCTGCATGACCTTCTTCAAGGGTTAGTCAGTGAAGACCACTATGGAGTGGGCTTGGAAGTAAGGATGGAGTTGTTTGGAAGCGGTGACCAAAGCCAAGGATAATTTTTCTAACAGAGGATAGTTCTGCTCCGCTTCCCTGAGGGCCCGACTGATGTAGTAGACTGGTCGTTGGACGGAGCCGTCTTCCCTGATAAGAGCTGCACTGACAGCGGTGTTGGATATAGCTAGATAGAGGAAGAGGGGCTCGCCCGTAATTGCCTGTGAAAGGAGGGGAGGATTAGCGAATCGCTTCAAGTTGAAAAGCCTTTTCGATTCAAATGGCCCATTTGAAAGTTTGCCGAAGAACTTTGAAGAATGGCAGGCATTTATCCGTTGCGCGGGAAATGAAGCAGTTAAGGGCTGCAACTCGGCCAGTGAGTCCTTGGACCTCCTTAACCATTTTGGGTGACTGCATCTCGATCAAGGCCTTGATTTTTTCGGGGTTAGCTTCAATGCCCCGCTGACTGACCATAAAACCAAAAAACTTCCGAGATCCTACGCTGATGGCGCACTTCTCTGGGTTGAGCTTCATTTGGTACTTGCAGAGGGTGGCGAAGGTTTCTCGCAGATAGGTCAGATGATCAGTGGAGAGTTTGCTCTTGACCAGCATGTCGTCGACATATACTTCCATATTCCGACCTATCTGTTGATGGAAAACGGCATTGACCAACCGTTGGTAGGTGGCCCCAGCGTTCTTCAAACCGAATGGCATCACACGGTAGTGGTAGGTACTTCGGTCAGTAATAAAGGATGTATGCTCCCGATCGGACGGATGCATCAGGATTTGGTTGTAACTAGAGAAAGCATCCATGAAGCTGAGCATCTGATGACCGGCCGTGGCGTCGACCAGCAGATCTATGCGGGGAAGAGGATAGTTGTCTTTGGGGCAAGCTCGGTTCAGGTAAGAGTAATCGACATAGAGTCGCCATTTGCCACTGTTCTTGCGGACTAGGACCACGTTTGACAACCATTTAGGGTAGTCCACGTTTTTGATGAATTGGGCCTCAAGGAGTTTGTCAACTTCTGCGGTTATAAGAGTATTGCGCTCCGAATGAAAAATACACTGCTTCTGGCGGTAAGGTCGGAAATGAGGTTCAATGCTGAGGCAGTGAGTTATGAAAGAGGGGTCAATGTTCAGCATGTCTAAGTGAGTCCAGGCAAATACATCATTGTGCTCAGTCAAAAGGGCAGTGAGGTCGGCCTTAGCTTGGTGGGATAGTTGGCTACCGATCTTGGTCGTTTTTAATTGGGTTGGTGAGATCGATGGGAACCTCAACGAGCTCCTCCACCGGTTCTCCTCTGACCAGCTCGTCCTCATCTCGCACGTTAAGTCCATCAATGATCATGGCCTTCTTCAGCTTGGCTTCCTTGAGTGAGGCGACATAACATTCCCTGGCTACGGTCGGCTCCCCCCTTACTGTCCCAACGCCCAAGTCGATAGGGAACTTTATGGCGAGGTGATAGGTTGAAGTGATAGCTTGGAAAGCGTTGAGGGCCGTGCGTCCAAGGATAATGTTGTAGGCAGAAGGACAGTCGACCACAAGGAAAGTGAGCAACTTTGTAGTCTGCCGTGGGTATTCGCCGATGGTAATGGGGAGATCTATGGAGCCGATGGAGGTCACCCGGTTGTCAGTGAAACCGACCAAAGGGGTTTGGAGGGGTGACAGACTTTCCTCCCCAATCTTGAGCTGGCGGAAACAGTTGAGGAATATGATGTCTGAAGAATTGCTGTTGTCGATGAGAACCCGTCTGACCTTATAGTTGGAGAGGAGGGCAGAAATTATGAGGGGGTCATCATGAGGATAACGGATACCTGTATAGTCGGTGTCCGTGAAGGTGATGGGCTCTGTCCACTGCTTGGGCTGTTTGAAGGGTCGGTCTACCGTGGCAACTGCTTTGTCTGAGCCTTGCCTTATCTTTCTGAGTTCTGCCGTCTGAGCCGAGCGGGATGGCCCCCTACAAGCAAGGCCACCTGAAATGACTCGGATTTCACCAACTGGTGGAGGGGAATTACCTGGCGGTCAAGGCTGTGGTGAAGGGCGATCATGGCCTTGGTTAGGTTGAGTTGGCTGCCTGGGTGGGGTGTGCCGGCAGTTGTTTCTAGGGGGTTCGGTTCTTGCCTTCGCTGTGGTAGGCGTCCGTGAAGCGGAAACGCCTCGACGATAGGGCCTCGACCTGATCCTTGAGGTTGATGCAGTCATTAGTGTTATGGCCATGGTCCTGGTGGAAACGACAATATTTGGACTGATCTTTCCGATTGGAAGGGGTCCGTGAGGGTAGGGGCCATTTGAGAGGGTAGTCCCGTTGGATCTGGTTGAGTACTTGTTCCATGGGAGAATTAAGGGGGGTGTACCGCTCGAACCGACCGGGCGGTCGGGCTGGTGCCGACCGGTCTGCGCGGGGGGGTCGGTCTGTATAGTGGGGTGTTTGGCTATTATACTGGGTGTTTCTGGGTTCTGAGTCTTTTCTCTTTTTCCTGAGGGTCAGGCTTTTAGCTAGTGAATCTTCAGCATTCATGTACTTCTGGGCTTTGGAGAGTAGGGCTGCCACGGAGGTCGGGGGGTTTTTGGAGAGGGAAAAGAGGAAATCGGACGATCGTAACCCGGCCATGAAAGCCGTGAGGATGACCTTGTCATCGTTTTCCGCTACTTGCAGGGCTTCAGTGTTGAAGCGGGTAACGAAACTGTGCAGCAATTCCCCTTCGGTTTGATGGATGTTGAGGAGTTGGGTTGCTGGGCGGCGTTGGCGCTGGGCTCCAATGAAATGGCTAAGGAAGGAGTCGCTGAGGTACTGGAAAGTGGAGATAGAGTCTGCTGGTAACTGGCTGAACCACAGTCGAGTTGACCCCTTTAATGTCACGGGGAAAGCCCGACACATGATCTCGTCAGGGAAGGCATGGAGGATCATGAGGGTGCGGTAAGTCTCCAGATGGTCAACTGGGTCCGTCGTACCATCAAAAGAGTCAATAGTGGGCATCTTGAACTTGGCAGGCAGAGGTTTGTCTCGGATTGAGGCAACAAATGGTGAGTTTGCCGTGGTAGAGGGTTTATGCTGAATGTTCTGCATGACCCCTTGGAATTGGAGCTTCATGGCTCGGAGTTCAGCGTCCTAGAGGGAAATGTTGTCACCATGGTCAGTCAATGGGGGTTGGACGCTGCTGGTTTCCTCTTCAGAGGTTGGTACCACGACTGACGGGCGTAGGGGTGGAGGTGGTAGATTTATATGTGGAGGAGGAGGAGGTTGCAAACCTTCCAGGTTGGGTGGATAGGGTTGCAGAGCAGTATGGCTCGGGGCTCTTTCTTGGTTGGGTGGGATATCTAGAGGTGGTGGTGGTGGCATCGGAAGATTTCTTTGGAGTAAAGCATTTATCAGGGCCTGGTTTTGCTCGGCCATGCGGTTAATACTGTTGGTAAGCTTGATAAAATATTGTGGGGGGTTGTTTGGATGGGGGGTCGCCCTAATGGTCGGCAGCATTATTATGAGAAGCCATGGATCTAGTCATGACCATACACTTTGATGGGTAGGAGGAAAAGGTTGTTGGGATTGGGTCTTCGGCGACAATGAGCACAAATGGTGCGCGGAGCAAAGACTTTCCCACAGACGGCACCAACGGATGATGCAGTTTGTTCCAGTGAATGGGCCAGACAGGTCCAAGCTCCTCAATGCCCACGTCCAAACGATCGAGCCCATCGGATAACCTGCGAACAAGTCCAACGGGGAACGGGGTAGTCCCCCAGTGGACCCTCCGACGAGCAAGTTAGAAGGAGAAGTAAGGTGTAGGGAGAGTTTAGAGATAGAAAAGCTTAACCTTCTTCTTGTCTCAACGTTTGCTTATATCTTTTGGTAATCATTTCGTTGTCCCTTCCGACCTGCCCTCCTCGCCGAAAGTCTATGCTGTAGCTTACCTTGTTCAGGGTAAGGGGGTCCTGTTCCGACGGGGAGGTGTTGTCGTAATAAATGCTGTGATGGGCTGCATTAATGGTGATGTGCAGTGGCAATAACTTTACAGATCTTTGTCTGCTGATGTGGCTCGTCCTTCACCTGCCATGTGTCTGAATGCCATTGGCTCTTTATGCCATGTTGGATTCCAGCTGTTCTGGACCTCACCAGCTGGGTTATGTATTGGGTTCCGAGTGATGAGCTTGGGTTGTTTATAGTGGTTCATGGCCTTTGTGGGCTTGTACACGTCAAAACTAAAAAAAGTGTGTAAAACATAAGTAAAATGCAATTATATTTTATTCATATTTTATTTATCTTTTTGCTTTTTCTTTCTAAATCTCTATATAAAATCATCAACCAAACCCAACCTGCGGAAGTTAGTGTATAAAACTAATCAGTACATATAAAGTTCATAGAAATCATTATGCTGGCAAAGTTTTTTTTTTTTTTTGATAAAATAAGAACATTCAAAGATCATGAAAACATCTAGTTCAAAAAAAAAAGAAAAGAAAAAAAAGATTATGAAAACATACATAAGAGTTCTCATATTCAAATTACATTACCCAGCTAGCAAAGTATTCTTTAAAGTAGGCATAAGATACTAATCTAAATTAAAAACCAAAAAATCAAAAAATAATGAAGTATGGGCAATTTAAATTTGGCAAGGCACATATGATGCTGTAGACACCCCATTTTTGACTGACCTTAAGACTCAGACGTCACCGATTGAGCGCTTGGTGATATTGTATATCGTGCTTGTTCAGAGGTTTCAGAGTCTCGGTTGCGAGTCTTGCCTCCGGACTTCCGGACTCTTTTGTACTTTACCTCAGTTTGCGAACCAGGCTCTATTTTCTCTGTTTTCTCTTCCTGAAGGGAGGGAGAGGTCTCGTAGACTATCTCTCAGTGGCCATAGGCTACGTTTTGTGGTCATAGGCCATTTTTTCCCATTTCGGAGCTCGGTTCCCAGTTTTCGGGGCCATCAGGCCGTGTGCTTCGATTCGGGACCGCCTAACCACCTCCGTTTGCTCCGGTTTTTGGCACATACCTTATTTCCTCCCTTTTGAGGGACACTGTGGTCCGAAAGACCGACTTCGTGGTCGAACACCACTTTGCCCTATGATCGATTTTGGGGCCTTGGACTGCGTTTTGGCCCCCGAGCCTTGCTTGCAAGCATTGTTGGGCTCCGACCCAAACTAGAAATAGTCATATTTTGAGCTCCTTTTCATGTTTGATTAAGGACTTTTTTGTTTGAAACACCCTTTTACACTTTGTGTTTAAACCCTCTTTTAGGCCTATTTTTGCACGATTTTAGGCTTACTTGGAGTCAAGCTGTTGGACTTGGTCCGAAGACCGACTTTCGTGGTCGAACACCACTTTCATTGGTCCCGACTTTGATCGCTGCTTTTGGCCCCGAGCCTTGCTTGCAAGCATTGTTGGGCTCACCCAAACTAGAAATAGTCATATTTTGAGCTCCTTTTCATGTTTGATTAAGGACTTTTTCTGTTTGAAACACCCTTTTTACACTTTGTGTTTAAACCCTCTTTTAGGCCTATTTTTGCACGGTATTTTAGGCTTACTTGTGAGCTGTTTCGGACTTGGTTGTAAACTACAAAATGTCTTTTTTTGAGCCCCTCTTCAACTTTGTTGAAGGGCTCTCAGCCGTTTGGGACAATCAGCTACCACTTGCCTTTATATCTCACTTTTTGGCCATTTTGGAGAGAAATTTGAATTTCATTTCCCCCCCATTTTTTCCCCCTCTTTTCCACCCTCTTGTGTCTATATAAACAGACCCCTCCAGCTGTGTTTTAGGGGTTAGAAAATTTTGTTGTGGAGCTCTCACATTAAATCTCTCTCTCTTTCTCTCTACATTCTAACCACCAAAACTCTTTGATTCTTACACCATTTTTACACACCAACTCATAGCACAAGACCTCCATCCTCCATTCCAGCACTTTGGGACTCTTTTGAAGAGGTTGAAAGCTCAGATTTTGGACCAAGAGTTGATGAAAGACTAGTCTTCAAGGGTGAGTCTCATTTTCCCTCTTTTTGCTCTTTTCTTGGTCTATATTCTAGCTCCTTGTGCTTGCATATTGGGGCTCCGATCCTAACTAGATATAGGCTTATTTTGAACTATATTTCATGTTTGTTTAAGGGCCTCTCACTGTTTGAGGCTCCCTTGTGGCACTTGCTTCATTATCTCCCTTGTATGCCTATTTCTTGTGTAGCATTTTAGGCCTATGTATAATCCGTTTTGAGGCTTCATGTACACTGTAAATAGGATTATTTAGAGCCCTTCTTCAACATTGTAGAAGGGCTCATCACTGTTTGAATCCTCCATGTGCCACTTGCTTTGATATCCATAATTTGGTCCCATTTTTGCATGATTTATTAGCCTATTGTGCTTCTGTTTTTGGACTTTGGTCCGAACTGAAAATGGTCCTATTTTGACCCCCCCTTCATGTTTTATTAAGGGTTTATTATTGTTTGGAGCATCTTTTGTATACTTTGTGTTGGAACCTCTTTTTAGGCCTTATTTTACATAGCATTTTGAGCATACTTGTATACTGTTTTGGGTCTGATCATAAACTATAAAAAGTCATGTTTTAGATCCCTCTTCAACTTTGTTGAAGGACCTTCATCTGTTTGAGGCCAGCATGTATCAGTTGCTTCTTTGTCTCCATTTTGGCCCATTTCTTGCATAGGAATTTTGCCATACTTGTGTCTGTTTTTGTGGCTTGACATAAACTGTAAAACATCATATTTTGGGCCCCTCTTCAACATTGTAGAAGGGCCCTTCTCTGTTTAGGGCCAGCATCTGTTAGTTGCTTCATTATCTTGCTTTCGGGGCCATTTTTGTATGCTAGTTTAGCCCTATTTTTGCCCACTGTTTGGCCTTTCTTAGAACTGTAAACATGCTTATTTTTGGGCTGTCTTGACTCTGTCTTCACATTCCATGTTCAAATAATGCATGCATTGCATAGTTATAGGTCATTCGGTATGCCTATTTTCATGTTTCGGGACCTATTCCATGCATCGGGTGTCATTTTGCCATCTTTCGGGGCTGTTTTGCATCATTTATTGCCTCTGAAATTTGCATGATAGTATGCCATATTCCATGCTTTGCCATGTCATGTTAGAGTGGCATTCGTGCCTTAGGGTCGGTCCTCGGTTTGCATGCACGTGTGCACGCATTTCGAGTGTCTCATTTTCATCTAATGGCCTCCTATGTGAGTATGGCTAAGGTCCACTCATGTTGGTGTAAATCCATTATGCATTGTGTATGCCATTTCGTTCCATAGCGTTGTGTATGCTAGGTTGTATGTTAGCGCATTGTGTATGCCATGTTACCTCGTGCATCGTGTATGCCATTTCATAACATTGTGCATGTTAGGTTGTATCTTAGTTTGCATTCATGCATGTCATGCATATTGC
The DNA here is from genome assembly GCA_025200525.1 of Camellia lanceoleosa. Classification (NCBI taxonomy): domain Eukaryota; kingdom Viridiplantae; phylum Streptophyta; class Magnoliopsida; order Ericales; family Theaceae; genus Camellia; species Camellia lanceoleosa. Next base: position 78,502 of record JANUSC010000333.1, on the reverse strand, counting down.
ATTGTGCTTGGGATAGGAGTTAGCTCGAGCACGGGAAACGAGGGGCGTTTCGTACTCCGAGTGACGGAACGTGTTTTAATTTCCCAATCACCGACACTCCGGATTACCCATGATGGAGTTAGGTTTTGTTAAGTTTTCATGTGCATTCATTCCATATCGAGTTGTGCAATTCGACTCTTCGGCCATCATGCATCGAGATGCGTGATTGGTGGCACGAGGATCGAGGCATGCATACATTTGTGAAAATACATTGCTATGCCCCTTCACGCTTCTCTGTTGCTAAAGAAATCAAGAATCAGCAGTCTTCCGAAGCTTGGCGCGCTTTCCAAAAAACCATTGCGAAACAGAGGCTAATTGGGGCATCGCAGTGGATTTCCGCGCGAAGGCAACCCGGACATGTATCATTCATCATCTGAAGAAGAGTCAAGATAGTCCCTGGCTTGCATGCCAGTTTATTCTTTTCTTAGTTAATTTGTAAATTAATTAGGAATTTGTATATATTTTGGATTGTATTATTCGGGACTGTATATTATTTATTTGGACCCTCTGTGCGAGGGCATAATTGTAATAAGTGTGGGTGAGTGTGATGTATGTCTTCCAATCCCACGTCTTTCTTCCCTTTTATTTACCTGCTTATGATGGTTAGATTAGGGCATGTTTCGATTAGCATACAGTATGATAGCATGTTTGCATTCATTCATCTGTTTTGCATACACTGCTCGTACGATCATACTAACTGCATTTGTATTTCAATTCTAAGTTGAATACGTGTTAGCTGTAGCATTCCATATGCCATGTTTAGAATAGCCGAGCCTGCTATAGTTGCATTTTTGCATGTGTTGCATTAGGCATTTCTGTATACTTAGGATCATGTATGGATTTCTAATTAGCTTTTTTTTTGGCTTGGAGTACTCGGTGAGTTTTATGCTTTAGCACCCTTGCATGCGTGTGAGTGTTGCCATGAATAGCATGCTTACCATGAGGCTAACTGCTTATGTGATATACCTGCTTGGATGCCTGTGGGTGGAGGTTGGGTTATTTGGATTGGAACAATTCATCAAATGTTTGTTTTAAGCCCACTAGACAGTGGCAAAATCATGTTTTCTAAGCCCGCCCGAGGGTGACAAAATCTGCATTTTAAGCCTACTTGCGAGTAGCAAACCATTTCCACAAACAAACATGAAGTGTTTTGTTCCAATTCAAGCGACCCGGTCTATACTTGTATGCTGTGCGCATCACATAGTAACCTAGGCTAATAACCGGAATAAGAACACACAATGTTTTCAAAACTAGATATCATGGTTAGTAGAGGCCGATTTTTGATCGGGCGAGCGAGGGTGCTCACGAAGTGACCTTCCCCAATCGTACCCAAGTTCCTGAGCCGAGGCAACTTTGGTGATGACGGACATGTGGCCTTAGGCAAACGAGTCAGGGTTTCCTAAATTTCTCAAAAAGAAAATATTTAGGTGGCGACTCTGTATCTGGCAAAGCAGTCCATGTTTGGCACTTCTTTTTCAAAAATCTGTTTTCTCAAAACGATTTGCCGGATTTGGACTCTTTGGTTCAAGATTAAGAACCGTAACACAAATCGAGTCCAAGCTGTAGCGAGGTCTCCCAGCTGCTCTGTTTACGCTTCTAGCGACTACCGGGAGTTAGAGAACTTGACTCGAACTCATGATATCTGGTTTTGACTACACTTGTGTGTTTCTTTGCATTGCATTTGCATCGGTGCGCCTAGGACACCGTGTTTGCCATATGCTATTCCTGAACGGTTTGCCGGAGGCTTGTCTTGTCAAGGCATGACCATAAGGCTGACCGGTTATGGGCTCTGCCAGTATGGGAACACAAACCCCGATTTTACCGGGGCACCCTTTTTGACCATTCGACCTAGTGCATATCGAACCGTAGAGTGACCATTCCAAACTAGGACAAAGTTGCTTACCCGATATAGGTTGTTTGAAACCGTGCTGCGTAGTGAAACCCTAGCTCGACAAAATAGGACAGGGAAGCCCTACCCCAACATAGGGTGTTTTGGCTCTCACTTGCTTGTTATGTGCTTTTGTTGTGAGCCTCGAAGCCTGTGGGTGCCAGTTTAGTATTTTGGGATTCAGTTTACCTGAGGGTAACGATTCTGCGTAATTTTGGGCGTAATTCAAGAGAGAGCGCAGATTATCTGTTATCTGCTTTTGGCAAAATTGAAATTTGATGTCAGACGTTTTCTTTTGCTAGGTAGTCCTGGAACTATAGCATCAGAAGGCTCCGATATCTCCCGAGTACATTGGACTAGTGCTGATAGACTTTGTTAGGTCAGAGATTCAATTTAAGGGCAATCGGTGTTCCTTAAAAGCAGGTAAAAGGGCGATTAGGCCAGATCACCGGTCAAAGATTACCAAATCAAGGGTCTTATCCACCTAACCAAAGGAACAATGGACTGAGGTGTCAATTGTTTCCATAGAGATAGATCTACCAGTCAGTTAGATGGATCAGCAGAACACGTTAGGGATGGAGGCAATGATGCGTCAGATGTAAGAAAGTATGAAGCTCATGCAGGAGGACGCTGTCCGCCAAGCGGAATTTTCCAAGCAGCAGGCTGCAATCATAGCTCAGCAAGCCGAGCTCATCACTAGGTTGCAACAGCAGAACGTAGCATCTGCTTCGCATCAAGCTCCACCACCAGGGGTTCAGACACCCGGGGAAACACCCAATGTCCGGGAAGGTACGTACATTCTGGTAGGGCCGGCTCCGCCCCCAATTTTACCCCAGCTATCCAAAACACCTACCAATCTACCGGACTCTCCCTTCGAGTTCGAGGTCAACCCTACAGCATTGAAGTTGAGCAAGCTTGAAAAGTTGTTCAAGAAATCCCAGGGGGTAAAGTCCATCCCGGACATTGAGGACGGGTACACCGACGCAGCTGTAACTCTGCCAGACAGGTTCAAGATGCCTCACATCGACCGTTTTGACGGGTCAGGAGATCCCATGGTCCACCTGAGTTTGTTTTCAGATGTTCTGTGCCCGATGGGCTTGACAAGATTACAGAAGCTCTCCCTTTTTGGTAGGACCTGCCGGTATTGCGCCATCTGCACGCCAAATTGGAGGATTGATGAAACGAAATTTGGAGGAGATGGCCGAGGCCTTCGTCGCACAATATTCATACAATAACCAAATTGAGATTACGACCCGTGATCTTGAGACGACGAGGCAGGAACCTAAGGAGAGCTTCTCAGAATTCGTGGCCCGCTGGAGGGCCAAGGCCTCAATGATGACCATTAGGCCAACGGATAAGGATCAGATACGGATGGTTGTATGCAACCTCCAGCCCAAACTAATGCAGAAAATGATCGTGCTCCCCTTCCCTACCTTTTCTGATTTGCATGAGATGGGGGTACAAATTGAGGATGCTATGAAACAGGGCTTGATTGACAGTGACAGGGAGCAACCCAGGAGGACCTTCAACCGCAACGCAAATACAGGCGTAAGCAGTGCTGAAAATGCCAGAGCTTCAGACGTGGGCATGGTTACCACCACCACACAAAAAACAGCCACCTCATTCACCGGTGTGTCCGGAGCTAGCTCGCAAATAGCCAAACACCCACCTCAGAGCCAAAGGGTGTTTACTCCACTATATATGCCCCTATCCAAAGCTCTGGGGGTTTTGATCAAGAAAGGGCATCTGAAGCCCCTGGAGCCGCAGCCACTACCAAAGAACCTCCCTCTCTCACACAACCCAGACGACTACTGTGCCTTCCATCAGCAAGCTGGCCATGACACTGACATGTGCTTTCGTCTTCGTCACGAAATACAAGATCTGATCGACAGCAGAGTCATCCCCGCACCAGGTCCTGCAAAGTCTATCGGCACTTTATCAGTGAACTTGTGGGGGATAATATGATGTGATCGGGGGATGAACCACCTGCGGGCGGCACTCGATTAACTCCAGATATGGTGGATGGCATACATTGTTTTGAGCACATTCGCGAATGTTGTTAATTCGTACTTTCTGACTTGGGTATTGGGTCAGTCTTATTGTTTTGTTTTGAGTCAGTCTCTTTTGTTTTGGGTTTGTCTTGTTGTGACGAGTCAGTCCTGTTGTATAGGAGTCGGGTGATTCCCGGGGGGGGGGGGGGTGTTACCTCGGGCGTCACCATTTTGTTTCGCGCTTGTCTTTTCGTTTTGTCTTGAGTCTGTTTCTGCCAGGGAGCCAGTTATGCCAACAGATTTTGAATGAACAGCAGTGATTTTCACATCCTTGTGTTCGCTTCTGCCTTGTGCCAGTTATGCCGGAAGTTCTGAATGAGATGACGGTATTTGACTAAGAACTCTGTCTTTTCTGTGCCTTGAAGTCATTGTAATGACCTGAGTTTTTCAAAACTTTTTTGAACACTGCGGTGAAAACGAAGACGAAGGAATTCCTCGGGATTTGCAAAACTTTGATCATTTGAGAGCAAGAGAGGTGTGCTAAGCCCTTAATGAATGAAATCATGCTTGTTAGCGTGAGTACTGAGAAGGACCCTGGCTTGATCCAGACTGGTTTCGCACTATCTTCAGCACGAGCGACTTATCGCTTTCTTAAAAATTTTCAAAAACAAAATTTTTTGCGCGGTCTTGCGAAGACCTGTGTGTAATCGCTCTTGAGATTGTACAGCCTAGGATCGCTCTCAGCCTCGAGACTCGACTCCTTGCTTTCAAACCGTGAACTCGCAGTTAGAATGTTCAACGGTCGACCACAATGTAAGGCCTGTGTGGCCAAATTTGAAGCAGCCCTCGAACAAGAGGCCTGGAAAGTCGGATTAAGAAGATCAGAAGAAGCTTGCAAAGCTAGAACAGAAGTACCCTTCGAACTAGAGGCAAAGATGTCAGATGTGCTCGAAGAGCCGAAGATGAGTCCTCTTGCAAATCAACAGCCACTCTCCTGGATACGGATGGCCTCAAAACCTTACAACCACTTGGCATGGACCAAGCTACACTTTTACCCTTTGGGCCGAAAACCCGGAAAGGGCGACCCAGGCAAAAGTTAGAGCAAGAAAAGATATATACAAAAAGTAAAAAGCAAAAAAGAAAAAAAAGAAAAAAAAAAAAGAAGAAAAGAGAAAAAAAAAGAGAAAAAAAAGGAAAAGAAAAGAAATGAAAAAGAAAGAAGAACAAAGCTCGCAAGGTTGAAAACCTGCAACGGGCGCCTTGGCAAAAGTTAGAGCATAAAAGGAGAGGTTAAATACCTGAGTGTACCTTAACCCCGAACTACGTAAGGCTTGATTCCCATGTTTGGGATATGTAGGCAACTTCATTGTGAAGTCCAGCCATGAACGCTTCCAATTCGATTGTGTCCATGCGATGGTTCTAGTCATCTTTGCCTTCTCTGTATCTGAGGATTTGGTTGCGTTCGTTACTCTGAGGGCTGACCATTCAATGCGCTGTGGTGCCATTCAAACAAGGGGCAACTTTCCATTGCTATTCAATGCGCTGCGGTGCCATTCAAACAAGGGGTAACTTTCCGTTGCCATTCAAATGCGCCGCGGTGCCGTTCAAACAAGGGGCAACTTTCCGTTGCCATGCAGTTCTCTTCAAGCACGAGGCAGTTTTCCTTTGGATCCGAGGTTGTGCGTCTCAAGAGTAGGTTCTGTGCTTGTTAAGCATTGGCCGTTTGCAAAAATAGTTTTTGAGAATTTTTACTGAGGTTGACTAATTCTCTCGAAAATTGTTCCATCTTTTCCAAAAACTGGACCATTTCTTGGACCCCAAAAAAGGAAAATTTCCAGTGCTCATAGCCTAACTTACATGATTTTGAATCAGAAAATTGAACAAGCATGTTAATCTAACTCTCATTTTGGTCAAAATTGTCTTAGTAGAAAGCCAAAAACAAAAAAATGGTCGAAATAATGAACTAGGGGCACAGTTGAGCCAGGTGTTCTGTCCTTTCCCCATTGCCACAATACTTGCCAAGAAGGGCACTCTACCTGCCAGAAAAGGGCACAACTGAAGTTAACAGCAAAAGGGCTGAAAACTCTCTCACCGTTCGAGCAACGAGGTATCAAGCCAAGTGCAAAGCACGAACTGGAATGGATCAAGATATTCCACTCCCTCATCTGGATAGATCTGATCACGTTCAAACTCCCCAACAGAGCATCGTCAATCGATATCAGTTGCAGATTTGCTACACACCCAGTTGTAGCACAGCCCCTCTGTGGGAGAAACTCACTAGCTGCATGCTAGGGGCAAGAGCCCATAACTTTCTGTTTATCCATCAACCACCCAGGGGAGGGATTTAAAATGAGAGATTGAAGAATAGAGAGATGTGAGTTGAGAGAAAAAGTGAGAAAAGGGCTTTTTCGTGAAAAACAGAGCTTGAGGGCCGAGTGATGTGAGAATCACAACTGAGAAAGGGTGGGAAACACTACCCGGTGAAACAGGCTCCCTGTGCACGCCTGAGTGTCGTGTCTTTTTGTTTTATCTCGATTCTTGTTTTGAGTCGTTTCGAGTGTTACTCGATGTGTCTAGGTTGTGTGCCTTTTATTTCCTTGTTGAGTCGTTTTGCTGTGTTCAGTCATAGGCTCAATACCTGGTCGAAAACTCATCTTTCAATTTCAAAAAAATCAATCTTGTGCTCAGAGTGCTGTGCCATTCTCCACGTTTGTGCAAAAAAGGAATTTGTTCTTTCGAAAACTGCAGGGTTCAACCCAGGTCATGTGAGAACAGTAAAACCAGGACCTATCTGAAGCTATATGGGTTCCGGACTGCAAAGTAGAAGCAAAAGCGGAAAATGTCGGGCATCTGAGTTTGTTCCAACTTCAGTAAGCTCCAAGATCGCATTCCGTATGCACTTCGTCAGGTCTTGTCAATGCTCCGAAGTATGAGTGTGCTTCTACCCCAAGCTCAAGATTAAGTCTGCCTCAAGCCAGAATGGCAATCAGAAATGCTCTCTCTGAGTACCAGCCCCTGCCAGATGCATCTTGACTGTGTTTGCAATGAGTTCCTAGACTGTGTTTGCAATGAGTTCCTAGGAGACCAACTGTGACGGTGGAAACTAGAGTTCGAATGGCTTTTGCCTAGAACACAAAGGTTCGGGATTTTCGAGACTAAAGTCTGGATTGAATACCCAGGGGTCTATCCTCGACTTGAAATCTGTATGGCAGCCCCATAGATTGAGATAGCATGTGAATGCGCCTCAATTCTGGATACTGAATCAACCTAGTCTGTCACCCCGTTGGAGAATAGGGAAAGTTGTGAACATGGCCAGGAAGGAGAGGTAGTAACTTCCGTTTGGAAGTACAATCGAGAAAGTGCAAGAAGAACCCACTATTTTCAGCCCAGAATGTTTCTGCGAAACTTTCAAATCATGTCTTTGATGTGTAGCTCATCGTCAGTCGGCGCGCACGAGGTGTATCTTTTTTGGAATGAATCGTGACCCCTCCAAGAGGTAAATTGGAGGTTGCGTTTGGAGTTTGGTCTCCTTAAGGCTTGTATTCCCTTATTCGGCATTTTGTCTCAAATATGCATTGTGATGCACGTTCCAACTGCATTGTTATGCACCCACTTCCACTTGCATTGTGATGCACGTTCCAACTGCATTGTTATGCATGTCCCACGGGCGTTGTCACGCGCGCTCTACCGGCATTGTCATACTCATTCGTTGCATTATTATGCACAGCTATCTAGCATTGTTATGCTCATTCGTTGCATTGTTATGCACATCTATCTAGCATTGTTATGCTCATTCGTTGCATTGATATGAACATCTATCTCGCATTGTTATGCACCTTTTTCACTTGCATTGTTATGCACACTCTACCTGCATTGTTATGCACATCTACCTGCATGGTTATGCACATCTATCTAGCATTGTTATGCTCATTCGTTGCATTGTTATACACATCTACCTACATGGTTATGCACCTTTTCACTTACATTGTTGATCTTTCCTCTCTTGCGTATGATACGCTGAGAGATGATCTTTTCCTCTCTTGCATGTGATATGTTGAGAGGTCTACCTTTCTTCTCTTGCGTGTGATACGCTGAGAAATCTACCTTTTCCTCTCTTGCGTGTGATACGCTGAGAGATAATCTTTTCCTCTCTTGCATGTGATATGCTGAGAGGTCTACCTTTCTTCTCTTGCGTGTGATACGCTGAGAAATCTACCTTTTCCTCTCTTGCGTGTGATACGCTGAGAGATGATCTTTTCCTCTCTTGCATGTGATATGCTGAGAGGTCTACCTTTCTTCTCTTGCGTGTGATACGCTGAGAAATCTACCTTTTCCTTTCTTGCATGTGATATGCTGAGAGGTCTACCTTTCTTCTCTTGCATATGATACGCTGAGAAATCTACCTTTTCCTCTCTTGCGTGTGATACGCTGAGAGATGATCTTTTCCTCTCTTGCATGTGATATGCTGAGAGGTCTGCCTTTCTTCTCTTGCGTGTGTTACGCTGAGAAATCTACCTTTTCCTCTCTTGCATGTGATATGCTGGGAGGTCTGCCTTTCTTCTCTTGCGTGTGATACGCTGAGAAATCTACCTTTTCCTCTCTTGCGTGTGATACGCTGAGATATGATCTTTTCCTCTCTTGCATGTGATATGCTAAGAGGTCTGCCTTTCTTCTCTTGCGTGTGATACGCTGAGAAATCTACCTTTTCCTCTCTTGCATGTGATATGTTGGGAGGTTTGCCTTTCTTCTCTTGCGTGTGATACGCTGAGAAATCTACCTTTTCCTCTCTTGCGTGTGATATGCTGAGAGATGATCTTCTCCTCTCTTGCATGTGATATCTCGAGAGGTTTGTTTCTTTCTTTGCGTGATACGCCGAGAAAGTTACCTTTCCTCTCTTGCGTGATACCGAGAGGTTTACCTTCTTCCCCTCCTGTGTGTGATACGTGGAGAGATATTGTGTGTGAGACTCCGGGTACTCTCGGTAGTCACTTTTAGCCTTCTCTGCGTGAGACGCAATGAGAATTGCATAATTCTCTTACATCCTTTCTGCATGAAATATAGTTGTTACTTTGCATTCTTGCTTAAAACTGTTGCATCTATTGTGAATATGTGCTTCATTACAGCTTGCTGCATTTGCATGATCACGAGTTATGTTCGGCTTCTTGCATTGTCAGTTGCATTTTGCCCTTGCCTTCGGGCGCATATTTTTATCTGTAGTTTGTATGCTTTGTCTAAGTCTTCGGCCTTGTCAAAAATGGGTCATCTCTAGGCTTTGACACTCACTCCCGTCATTGTTATGACTTCTGAGTTCTGTCAAAGAGGGGCAACTGTAGACACCCCATTTTTGACCGACCTTAAGACTCAGACGTCACCGATTGAGCGGTTGGTGATATTGCATATTGTGCTTGTTCAGAGGTTTCAGAGTCTCGGCTGCGAGCCTTGCCTCCGGACTTCCGGACTCTTTTGTACTTTATCTCGGTTTGCGAACCAGGCTCTATTTTCTCTATTTTCTCTTCCTGAAGGGAGGGAGAGGTCTCGTAGACCATCTCTCAGTGGCCGTAGGCTACGTTTCGTGGTCGTAGGCCATTTTTTCCCATTTCGGAGCCCGGTTCCCGGTTTTCGGGGCCGTTAGGCCGTGTGCCATGGTTCGGGACCGCCTAACCACCTCCGTTTGCTCCAATTTTTGGCACATACCTTATTTCCTCCCTTTTGAGGGACACTGTGGTCCAAGAGACCGACTTCATGGTCGAACACCACTTTCGGTGCCTAACAGTCAGTTTTCAAGGCCCCGGACTGCGCGTTTTGGCCCCCGAGCCTTGCTTGCAAGCATTGTTGGGCTCCGACCCAAACTAGAAATAGTCATATTTTGAGCTCCTTTTCATGTTTGATTAAGGACTTTTTTCTGTTTGAAACACCCTTTTTACACTTTGTGTTTAAACCCTCTTTTAGGCCTATTTTTGCACGGTATTTTAGGCTTACTTGTGAGCTGTTTCGGACTTGGTTGTAAACTACAAAATGTCTTTTTTTGAGCCCCTCTTCAACTTTGTTGAAGGGCTCTCAGCCGTTTGGGACAATCAGCTACCACTTGCCTTTATATCTCACTTTTTGGCCATTTTGGAGAGAAATTTGAATTTCATTTCCCCCCCCCCCCAATTTTTTCCCCCTCTTTTCCACCCTCTTGTGTCTATATAAACAGACCCCTCCAGCTGTGTTTTAGGGGTTAGAAAATTTTGTTGTGGAGCTCTCACATTAAATCTCTCTCTCTCTACATTCTAACCATCAAAACCCTTTGATTCTTACACCATTTTTACACACCAACTCATAGCACAAGACCTCCATCCTCCATTCCAGCAGTTTGGGACTCTTTTGAAGAGGTTGAAAGCTCAGATTTTGGACCAAGAGTTGATGAAAGACTAGTCTTCAAGGGTGAGTCTCATTTTCCCTCTTTTTGCTCTTTTCTTGGTCTATATTCTAGCTCCTTGTGCTTGCATATTGGGGCTCCGATCCTAACTAGAGATAGGCTTATTTTGAGCTATATTTCATGTTTGTTTAAGGGCCTCTCACTGTTTGAGGCTCCCTTGTGGCACTTGCTTCATTATCTCCCTTGTATGCTTATTTCTTGTGTAGCATTTTAGGCCTATGTATAATCTGTTTTGAGGCATCATGTAAACTGTAAATAGGCTTATTTTGAGCCCTTCTTCAACATTGTAGAAGGGCTCATCACTGTTTGAATCCTCCATGTGCCACTTGCTTTGATATCCATATTTTGGTCCCATTTTTGCATGATTTATTAGCCTATTGTGCTTCTGTTTTTGGACTTTGGTCCGAACTGAAAATGGTCCTATTTTGACCCCCCCTTCATGTTTCATTAAGGGTCTATTAGGGTGTGTTTGGTAATGTTTACGTTTTCAGTTTATATTTACAAAAATTTTATAAACTGCTTTTTATTTATTTTTAGAAAAATATAAACTACAAACGCGTTTGATAATTGACAAAATGTTTAGAAAATTTTAAAAATATAAAAAAGAGTGAGAAATGGCAAATGGTGGCAAGTGGCGGCAAAAGACGGTGGTGGAAAGTGGTGATGGTGGGTGGTGGGTAGCTGGTGGTAGTGGGTAGTGGCGGGTGGGTGGTGGTGGTGGTGAGTGGATGGGTGGGATGGTGGTGGTGGTGGTGGTAGTGGTGGGTGGGTGGTGGTGGCAGTGGGCAGTGGTGGCGGTGGTGGGTGGTATGGTGGTGGTTGGATAGGTGGCATGTGGTGGTGTGGTGACGAGGTGGTGTGGTGGTGGCGGTGGTGGTGTTGGTGGTGGTGGTGGGTGGTGGCGGGTGGTAATGATGGGTGGGTGGGTGACGGTGGCGGATGGTGGGTGGTAGTGAGTGGGTGATTGTGGTTGTGGTGGTGGTGGTGGTGGTGGTGCCAGGTGGTGGTGGCAAGTAGATGGCGGATGGCGGGTGGTGATGGGTGGTGGCGGGTAGGTGGCGGCTGGTGGTAGCGGTGGGTGGATGGGTGACAGTGGTGGGTGATGAGTGGTAGCGAGTGGGTGGTGGTGGTGGTGGTGGTAGGTGGGTGGCGGGTGGGTAATGGGTGACTGTGGTAGTGGTGGGTGGTGGGTGGTGGGTTGTGGTGGCGGGTGGGTAGCAAGTGGCTAGTGGTGATGGTGGGTGACAGGTGGTGGATAGTGATGGCAAGTGGGTGGTGAGTGGTGGTGGCAAGTAGATGGCGAGTGGTGGTAGCGGGTGGATGGCAAGTGGGTGGTGGTGGTGGTGGCGAGTGGGTGGCAGATGAGTGGTGGTGGCTAGTGGGTGGTTGGTGGGTGGTGGTGGCAGGTGGGTGGTGAGTGGTGGTGGCAGGTGGTAGTGGTGGCGGGTGGGTGGTAGTGACGGAAGACAGTGGTGGAAAATGGTGGCGGGTAGTGGTTAGTGTTGGGTGGTAAAAAAAAAAAAAAAAAACTGAAAACTCAAAATGGAAACACATTTTTTGTGTTTTTATTTTTTGGCCAAATTTATAAACTGAGACCACTGATTTATAAATCAAAAATTTTACCAAACAAGTTTTTCTTTGAGTTTTTAAAATTTTTGTAAATATAAACAGAAAACGTAAGTGTTACCAAACGACACCTTACTGTTTGGATCATCTTTTGTATACTTTGTGTTGTAACCTCTTTTTAGGCCTTATTTTGCATAGCATTTTGAGCATACTTGTATACTGTTTTGGGTCTGATCATAAACTGTAAAAAGTCATGTTTTAGGTCCCTCTTCAACTTTGTTGAAGGACCTTCATCTGATTGAGGCCAGCATGTATCAGTTGCTTCTTTGTCTCCGTTTTGGCCCATTTCTTGCATAGGAATTTTGCCATACTTGTGTCTGTTTTTGTGGCTTGACATAAACTGTAAAACATCATATTTTGGGCCCCTCTTCAACATTGTAGAAGGGCCCTTCTCTGTTTAGGGCCAGCATCTGTTAGTTGCTTCATTATCTTGCTTTTGGGGCCATTTTTGTATGCTAGTTTAGACCTATTTGTGCCCACTGTTTGGCCTTGCTTAGAACTGTAAACATGCTTATTTTTGGGCTGTCTTGACTTTGTCTTCACATTCCATGTTCAAATAATGCATGCATTGCATAGTTATAGGTCATTCGGTATGCCTATTTTCATGTTTCGGGACCTATTCCATGCATCGGGTGTCATTTTGCCATCTTTTGGGGCTGTTTTGCATCATTTATTGCCTCTGAAATTTGCATGATAGTATGCCATATTCCATGCTTTGCCATGTCATGTTAGAGTGGCATTCGTGCCTTAGGGTCGGTCCTCGATTTGCGTGCACGTGTGCACGCATTTCGAGTGTCTCATTTTCATCTAATGGCCTCCTATGTGAGTATGGCTAAGGTCCACTCATGTTGGTATAAGTCCATTATGCATTGTGTATGCCATTTCGTTCCATAGCGTTGTGTATGCTAGGTTGTATGTTAGCGCATTGTGTATGCCATGTTACCTCGTGCATCGTGTATGCCATTTCATAACATTGTGCATGTTAGGTTGTATCTTAGTTTGCATTCATGCATGTCATGCATATTGCATTGTGCTTGGGATAGGAGTTAGCCCGAGCACGGGAAACGAGGGACGTTTCGTACTTCGAGTGACGGAACGTGTCTCAATTCCCCAGTCACCGACACTCCGGATTACCTATGATGGAGTTAGGTTTTGTTAAGTTTTCATGTGCATTCATTCCATATCGAGTTGTGCAATTCGACTCCTCGGCTATCATGCATCGAGATGCGTGATTGGTGGCACGAGGATCGAGGCATGCATACATTTGTGAAAATACATTGCTATGCCCCTTTCCTGCTCTCTGTTGCAGCAAAATCAAGAATCAGCAGTCTTCCGAGGCTTGGCGCGCTTTCCAAAAAACCATTGGGAAACAGAGGCTAATTGGGGCATCGTAGTGGATTTCCGCGCGAAGGCAACCCGGACATGCATCATTCATCATCTGAAGAAGAGTCAAGACAGTCCCTGGCTTGCATGCCAGTTTATTCTTTTCTTAGTTAATTTGTTAATTAATTAGGAATTTGTATATATTTTGGACTGTATTATTTATTTGGATTGTATTATTCGGGACTGTATATTATTTATTTGGATCCTCTGTGCGAGGGCATAATTGTAATAAGTGTGGGTGAGTGTGATGTATGTCTTCCAACCCCACGTCTTTCTTCCCTTTTATTTACCTGCTTATGATGGTTAGATTAGGGCATGTTTCGATTAGCATACAGTATGATAGCATGTTTGCATTCATTAATCTGTTTTGCATGCACCGGGCTCGGCGCATCATACTAACTGCATTTATATTTCAATTCTAAGTTAAATACTTGTTAGCTTTAGCATTCCATATGCCATGTTTAGAATAGCCGAGCCTGCTATAGTTGCATTTTTGCATGTGTTGCATTAGGCATTTCTGTATACTTAGGATCATGCATGGATTTCTAATTAGCTTTTTTTTTGGCTTGGAGTACTCGGTGAGTTTTATGCTTTAGCATCCTTGCATGCGTGTGAGTGTTGCCATGAATAGCATGCTTACCATGAGGCTAACTGCTTATGTGATATACCTGCTTGGATGCCTGTGGATGGAGGTTGGGTTATTTGGATTGGAATAATTCATCAAATGTTTTTTTTAAGCCCACTAGACAGTGGCAAAATCATGTTTTCTAAGCCCACCCAAGGGTGGCAAAATCTACATTTTAAGCCTACTTGCGAGTAGCAAACCATTTTCACAAACAAACATGAAGTGTTTTGTTCCAATTCAGGCGACCCGGTCTATACTTGTATGTTGTGCGCATCACATAGTAACCTAGGCTAATAACCGGAATAAGAACACACAATGTTTTCAAAACTAGATATCATGGTTAGTAGAGGCCGATCTTTGATCGGGCGAGCGCGGGTGCTCACGAAGTGACCTTCCCCAATCGTACCCAAGTTCTCGAGCCGAGGCAACTTTGGTGATGACGGACACGTGGCCTTAGGCAAACGAGTCAGGGTTTCCTAAATTTTCCAAAAATAAAATATTTAGGTGGCGACTCTATATCTGGCAAAACAGTCCATGTTTGGCACATTTTTTTTCTAAAAATCTGTTTTCTCAAAACGATTTGCCGGATTTGGACTCTTTGGTTCAAGATTAAGAACCGTAACACAAATCGAGTCCGAGCTGTAGCGAGGTCCCCCCCGCGGGCCTGTCTACAGATGCTAACTATTTTCTTTCTCACCCAACAATATGGGATGCGTGTGCCGGTCGGGCAGTGTATTCAATATTAAGCATGATGGAAAACTATTGAAAATTTCAAACAAAGAATGTGTACACAAAACTAGTGAGAATATTTCAATACAAATAGACAAGCTATGGAATCATTTTGGACTTTTCTTATTCTTTTTTTAATTAATAATACCAAAATAGAATAATAACAAACAAGTAAGGTAGTACGTGGTAGTTGAGAATGAGAGATTAAATAAATTTGATGGGCACCAAGTTTGAAAAGAAGAAGAAAAAGAAAAAGAAGAAGAAGAAGAAAAGATAGAGTGGTCCAACTATTAAGAATGCCATAAACATTTGTACACTGCTTCTCCACAGTGCACATCTCTAGCAATCTAAAGTCAACAATATACTGATTTGGTATGCCGTACAAAGAAGTGAATGAGATGTTTTGAATGTTCTGCTCCACTAAAACCATTTTTTTTGGGGGGGAGGGGGGTGTAACTACTTATGGTGCTATATCTTCTAACACATCACTCCCATTTTGATCTCATTAGAGGTAAAAGAGAGAGAGAATAGAGTAGAAATGATAGAGACCTTTTTTTCCTTGACCCCCACAACTCCCACAGACATATGTCAGTGAATGATAGAAGGAAAAAAAAAAAAAAGAAAAAAAAAAGTAAAAGGTTGGCCAATCCCAAACATTGGTGGTGGTGGGAGTCAAGGAAAAAGGGGGTCTCAACCTTTTTCCAAGAATAAAAAGAGGAGAGATGAAGAGTGTGAATCTACCCCTCCACGTGATCCAATCCACGTCATCAGAGATGGATTGGGAATACTCAATTAGAGTTTCCAAGCATTTTTCTAGTCCTATTTATATAACAAGTCTTTGAGATAACTCAAGATGGGTCTAACAATCTTTTTCAACAATAAAAATGGAATAAACCACCAAAATTAGTTGCACAAGCTTTGCTTAGTATGTATCTATTCTATCATATAAAGTAAACATTTGATTGGGTATAGTCGCCTGATTCTATCACATTTCTTCTCTTTCTGAAAATGCCTATCAGATTGATAATTGTCAATAGGATGAAATTACCATGAGTAAACTGATTTTTATATATATTTAAAATTGGGTAAATTACAATAAACCTCCTTAAACTATAACCTATTTATATTTTGCCCCATTGAACTTCAACCCTCAATTGTTAACCATCTCAAAATATTATTTTGTTACATTTAACCTCTTATATTAGGATTTTGTTAGAAATTCACACAAAATCAAATCATATGTAAAGCACATGACATATTTATTGAATTTTTAGGGTAATAATGCCCTTATCTAATAAACTCGTTTGCACTTTGCCACTAAAATAAGGGTGACAAGGTGCAAATGGGACACTAGATAAGGACATTATTGTCGTAAGAAAACCAATAAAAATCAATAAGTGTATTATGTACTTCATACATGACCTGATTCCATTTAAATCCCAAGACAAAATCCTAACGAAAGGTGTTAAGTGTAACAAGATAATAATTCAATGCAATTAATTGTTGCCTTTTGAAGTTCAAGGAGGCAAAGTGCAAATGAGTCATAGTTTAGGGAAATTTACTACAATTTACCCTTTAAAATTTTACAAACTATTTCTATTCATCTTTTTCATTACTAAATTACATATATTTGCATACGCATCACATATACCAGTGCTAGTATATATATACACAGATACAGACAGGGAGCACACAAATAAACACTTATATTTACCATAGCACAACCTATGCATCTTTTTGCAAATAATATCCAAGGTCAGATTGTAACACTCAATCAACACGATACTGTCCTCCACAATTGTAACAGATAGATTATGCATTCAAATATATACACCGTATGCTTTTATGTATTTAAAGGTGAAGGTAACTGAGGCAATATGGAAATAAAAAAAAATGGAAATAATTGAGCAACTTAAGAAAAGAAAAGAAAGTGCTCTCATAATTTACTTAAATATTATAACACTAAGGGTTTCTTAGTACTTTATAGAATCTAAGCGTCACGTTTTGCACATGTATTTATGTTGCTGTAGTGGAAAGTTGAATTTTAGTTATAATTATTGAAATGGAAGGAAGGTGGATACCAGTCGTGAAGGGTAGAGGAAGATCAGGACCATGGCGGTCAAGAGGAAATGCAGCTAAGATAGTGGTACAGAAGGCCAATGGCTTGTGGGTAGATGATCGATCATTACAGATAAATCACGCAGAGTTTGGGAAGGAAAAGTCAGTTGATGAAGATGTAAGGCTACCGCTAAATAATCAAGTGTGGAGACCAGTAGCTAATGTCGTTCAAGGTGGAGCGGTTAGAGTTGGGGTTTGTGGTATCAGAGATGGGAGATCCTATGTAGAGGCTGTGAAAGGAAAAATAGTAGGAAAAACATGAACATCTTACTAAAGGCAGAGGAGACAGGAAATGGATGGTTGTTTGAGAGTATCATCATAAGATTGAAGGCCCAGTATGCTGATGTTAGCCTGAGAAAGGAATTGGCAGCAATAGGAATGGAGGATATCATGGTGAGGGAAAGTGGGGGAAGAGATGTGGTCATCACATTTAAATCAAAGGAGGAGAGGGCACTGAAAATATCAGCTATTAAGGAGCTGATCTCGGATTGGTGTGAAGATATTGCTGAAGGAAGACCTGGGCAGGTACTGGAGCAGGAAAGATGTATATGGATAAGTTGCTATGGCATTCCATTACATCTGTGGAATAGTTCTAATCTCAGAAAGATAGGTGGGGTCTGGGGGCAGGTGCTGCGTGTTGAAGGAGATAGGAGCCAACCACTATCCTTTGTGTGTGCCAAGATTAAGGTCTCCACTAAATGGATGGATCCCATAAATTCAGTTATGAAACTGGAATGCAGAGGGATGGTATTTCCAGTAAGAGTTTGTGAAGAACAGGTGGTAACTGTGAGAACTGTGAAATTTACATGTAGATGTCATAAGTTTCAAGATGTAGATGAGTTTGGTAGTTCAAATGTGATGGGGGGACCAAAGTGAGGATATAAATTGCAGGAAGGAAGAAGATGATGGTGCTGATATGGAGGATGAGTCAGTTGTTGACCTGGAGGTTGGCTATGGAGTGGACCAAGAAATCAGGCCAAGTGGTTGTAATGGGAGCATGGAGGTGGATAATGTGGCATGCTGGAGGCGTGTAGAAGAAGCTCAACAAGTTCGAAGTGCTGGGGAGCCCTGCAAAGAAATGATGGAAGTGCGAAGCCAGATGATCGACTCTAAGGAGGAGATGGTTGTCAGTCAGAGTCTGGAGAACCAAGTGTGTACGCCAGGTTTTGTTAGAAGTCTTGGAGGACCAAGTCTTGAAAGGCCTGGTGTGAATATAGAAGTGGTTTTGGGCCAGAATAATATATTAAGGCAGGTGGGTGGGCTGTATCAAGAAGAAATTAGGCTGGGGCAAACAGAAACTGGGCTGGGGCAAAAGGAGTTATTTGAAAAAATTAAATATGTTGAAGTAAGGCCTTGTGGGAGATTATCAAGCCTCTCTGAAACCCAAGAGAAGGAGCCAAGTTATAGACATTCAAGACATAGGAAGGGGAAGGAAAAGGTAAAGAGTAGCAGGAGGAGAAATTCTAATTAGAACATTCTAAGGAGAAGACCCTTCAAGATGATGAGGAAGTATGGGAACAGAGGTGCTTCAACTAGTAGAGACGTGCGTAAGGCTGCAGTTTGGCGTGCAGCAATGGCGGCAATATCCCTATCTGCTTCAATAGAGGGTGGAGTTGACAAAGGGAGGTTTGTACTGAATGAAGCCGAAGCAACCGCAAAAATGGGAGAAGTTCTCGAGATGCAGTTTAACGGTAAGAGAGCTGAAATGGTGAAAGAAATAGTAGATCTCGAATTGAAGGATATGGAGCGTATTGAAGGGGGGAAGAAAGTTGGGGTATAAAGTACACCAGCAGGAGGGCAAATGGGTGTAAACATGGTCATTTATGAAGTTTCTTTCATGGAGTGTTAGAGGGTTGGCGAGGAAGGAGAAGAGAGACAAAGTTAAGAAGCTGTTAAAGGAGAGGAATGTAGACATTGTACTGTTTCAAGAGACAAAAAAATCAGAGCTATCAGAGGAAGATGTCAAATCTGTATGGGTTAGGGCCAAAATGGAGTTTATGGTGGTGGATGTTGTAGGCTCGGCATGAGGATTATTGTGTATATGGGACCCAGATGTATTCCAAGTGAAGGACTGCTACAGTAATAGAAGATTCATTTTATTATCAGGTACTATCTTTCATCAATTCAATTGTACTATTCTAAACATCTATGTACCTAATGATGTGAGTTCAAGAGGGAAGCTGTGGAATTGTCTATTGAAATTGAAGGAGGAATTTCCTAATCCTCGGTGTTTAGGAGGAGACTTCAATGAGATTAGACAGATTAGGGAAATGAGAGGGTGCTCAAGGAGAGATAGATGCATGAAAGAATTTAATGAGTTCATTAACAAGTGTGAGGTTTCTGACTTACCTTTACTTGGAAGGAGATTCACTTGGTGCAATTCAATTGCTGGTGAGAAGTGGAGCAAAATACATAGAGTGTTTGTAGATCCAAAATGGCTGGAGGTGTTCAAATTAAAGTTGTGGGGCCTGCCTCGATTGGTCTCTGATCATTGCCCTCTCCTTGTGATGGAGGATGAGAGGGACTGGGGCCCAAAGCCTTTTAGAGTTCTAAATGCCTGGTTCTTACACAAAAACCTTAGGAGTTTCTGGGAGTCTAAATGGGAAGAGGTTAGAGTTAAAGGATGGGCTAGGTTTATTCTGGCACAAAAGCTAAAGATCTTGAAAAATGGTCTTAAAAGTTGGAATGTGGAGGTGTTTGGTGATGTTATAAGTAAACTGAAGTTAGTAGAGGGTGAGCTTCATAGCTTTGATCTGCTGGCTGAGGTTAGAGACCTTGATGGTGAGGAAAAAGCTAGGAGAAGTGAAGCTAGAACTGAAATATGGAGGTTGAGTAGGATGGTGGAATGGTTATGGCTGCAAAAGTCTAGGCTTAACTAGGCCATGAAAGGGGACAAAAATACAAGATTTTTCCATGTAGTTTCAAAGTGTAGAACAATAAGAAATGAGATAAATTCTATTACAGAAGGGGAGGTGGTGTTTGAAGATCCAAGTTAAGTGAAGAGTAAAGTGCTTGAATTTTTTAAGTTAGAGTATTTAGAACTTTGGCCCTCAAGACCTGTGCTGGGGGGTCAGTTTCCATCAGTTGAAGGCAAGGTGTGTTTCGGTTTGCTTGAAGCAGAATTTACAGAATCAGAAATTAAATCTGCAGTGATGGATTGTGTTGGGAATAAAGCACCAGGTCCTGGTGGATTTAATTTGCTGTGTTTTCAAAAGTTTTGGAAGGTTATGAAGGGCGACGTCATTAATTTTGTGAAAGAATTTCATACGAATGGTAAATTGGTTAAAGGTATAAATAGCTCTTTCATAACCCTCATTCCGAAGAGGGATAATCCATCAGGGCTTTCTGATTACAGGCTAATAAGTTTGGTTGGCTCAATGTACAAGATCATAGCAAAACTACTGGCAAATAGATTGAAATCCATAATGCCACATATCATTAGTGAGCCTCAGTCCGCATTCTTAAGCGGAAGGAATATTCTAGATGGTGTACTAGTTACTAATGAGGTTGTTGAGGGTTGGAAGAAGGCCAAGAAGAATGGTGTGCTCGTTAAGTTGGATTTTGAAAAAGCATATGATTCCATTAATTGGGGTTTCCTGTTTGATATGTTCTCTAAGTTTGGGTTTGGAGCTAAATGGATTAATTGGATGAAGGAGTGTGTTACAACTACAAGGGTCTCAGTTCTTGTCAATGGTTCCCCTACTGAAGAGTTTAGCCCTCAAAGGGGTCTAAGGCAAGGTGACCCCCTATCTCCTTTTGTGTTCAATTTAGTAGCTGAAGGCTTACATATGTTGTTGAGCAGAGCTTGTGAGTTAAACCTAATCAAAGGGGTAAAAGTACGGTGTGAGGGTTTGGTGTTAACTCACTTACAGTCTGCGGATGACTCACTTTTATTCAGTGAAGCAGAGGTGGAGGAGGTGAGGAAATTCAAAAGGGTGCTAAGGTGCTTCGAAATCATGTCTGGTTTGAAAATAAACTTTCACAAGAGTGTGATATGTGGTGTGGGTGTTTCTGCAAAGTTGATGAATGTTATGGCTGTAGTCCTAAATTGCAAAATAAAATCTTTGCCACTTTCTTATCTAGGGATGTCATTAGGAGCTAATCCAAAGAGGATAGCCACTTGGAAACCAGTAGTGGATAAAGTGAAAAGTAAACTAGCTGGTTGGAAGAGGAAGATGTTGTCTTTTGCGAGGAGGTTAATACTTGTTAAAACAAGAATCAAATTTTGCCGTTGTTCTATTTATCATTGTTTAAAATGCGAAGGGTTGCTAAAGAGTTGGAGAAGCTTCAAGCTAATTTCTTATGGGTGGGTGCAAGTGAAATGGAAAATTCACATGATAAAATGGGAGGAAATGTCAAAAAGAATGGATCAAGGTGGTTTGGGCATTAGAAACTTGAGGGATGTAAATAACTGCTTACTAATTAAGTGGTGGTGGAGGTTTAGTAGTGAAAAGGATGCTTTGTGGAAAAGGGTCATTTGTAGTAGATATAAATTGAAGGTGGCTAGTTGGTTTCCATCTTTAAACCCATCCAATAGGTACTTAGAAGTTTGGAATGGAATTATCTCGTTTGCCGAGCAGTGCAGTAGCTTAAAGGAGTTCTGTTTGCATCACTTCCAATTAAAAGTAGGGGATGGGAAGAGGATAAGATTTTGGTCAGATGCTTGGTGTTAGTCCTTGTGTTTGAAAGATGAATTCCCAACCTTGTATAGGCTATCTTTGGAAAAAAAGGAGTCCTTGAGAGTCTTGGTTGAAAAGAAAACCATAGCAGGTGCTTGGTCCTTTGATTTTAGAAGAGAGCTATATGAATGGGAGGCGCTGGAAATGGTTAGACTCAATAATTTCCTGGTGGCAGCCCCTGCTGTATGTGTAGAGTGTGTAGATCAACCAGTTTGGTTAGCTTCATCTCTTGGGGTTCTAAAAGCTGCAAATTTGTATAAGTTTGTTGTGGATAATGCCGGTGCTACCCTGAGTATAACTAAATTGTTATGGCTCAAATATGTCCCTCCTAAGGTGCAGGTGTTTGGTTGGTTAGCTTGGAAAAGGAGAATCAAAACCAGGGAGTTTCTACAAAAGCTGGGTGTGATTAGTCAAAATGGCCCCATAGTCTGTGTGTTTTGTAACAGTGAAAGTGAATCAATGAACCATGTCTTAATTTGGTGTCCATTTGTGTGGAAGATCTAGGCTGAAATGCTTAAGTGGTGGGATGTCCAGACTGCTTTGCCATTTTCTGTGGAGAGTATTCTCCTGTGGTGGGCAAGGGGAAAGTTAAAGAAGAAAGAAAGGATGATTTGGGGGGCAATTCCTTTGGCAGTGATGTGATCAGTTTGGAGATTCAGGAATGATTGTGTTTTCAGAGCAACTCACCCTAATTTGGAGGATCTCTGTGACTTAATTAAGTATAGGATCACTTTTTGGGTAAATCCATACCTCAGAGATTTTCACTTTTCATGCAGGATTTTAATACTAACTGAGGCAAATTAGGAGGTGCTTAGGAGGGTCTCTGTTGATAGGCGTGGTAGGTGGTATGTGTTGGACCGCCGAGGTCTGCTATTGTTGTTGGGTTAGGTTGGGGTATTTCAAGATCCTTCTGCTTAAATTTTGAGGTTGATTCTGGTGTGTGCTTCAGTAGCTCTAAAAGCGTGGCCGTGGCAAAGGCAATGGTAGTTGTTGTAGCTCAACTGTGTGTGTGCTTCTATTGAGTGATAGGCAAGGGTGGTAGTGGTAGTTCTTTAGGTCTGTTGTGTTTTTTAGAGTGTTAGCTTGGGGTATTTCTGCATCTTTTGTTTAAATTTTGAGGTTGATTCTTGGTGTGTGCTTCAGATGAATCAACTGTGTAATCGTGTGTAATCAAGTTCTCAAATTGATGTGTTGAAATTCAAATTTTGTGTTGAGATTCGATGTAATGACAAGCTCTGATCTGTGGTGTGGTTATACTAATATAAGGTATGGTGGTAGTTTCGATCCGAGGCGAGGTGTAGTCATTGGATCTAAGGGAGTTGTGTCTGGGCTCTGGAGACTTCATCCACTTTGCATCAGGCTGAGTTTTGGCGATAATGTTGGTGCAAATTTGAAGCATATCTGTAGTAGATTCAGGGAGAAGTGCCACAAATTGTGTAGTCTGCTAGCTCGAGGATGATCTCTAATGAGTTTTGTTAGTTGTATATGTTGATCTGAATTCTTTGTTTAGAATCTGACCGATCACCACCGTGGTTGTCCAAATGTTGTGTAGTCTGTTGCCTAGTTTGGTGTTAGATCTGCTTTTGTTCTGTTTTTTTCCTCTGCAGTTTGGTTGTTAGCTGTGGATGCCTTTTTTTTTTTTTTTTTTTTTCTATTTCTTTTGTCTTGTTTGTTAGTTTCTCACCAACTGGTGCTTGGAGCTTCTGTTAGCTCCAAGCTCCTCTTTATTGATGTTCTGTATCTTTTTTTGGTTACTTTCATCAATAAAGATTTTCTTTGCCGATCAAAAAAAAAAAAAAAGGTTTTACATATGTACTGTGTGTTCAATGCATGCAGCATGGAATATGCTTGTTGGACGGTTGTACGAAACTTTTAGCAACAGTTCAAAAGTTCCTATTCAGATTTCGTACAAAGCGAAACTTTTGAACAACAATTCTATATGATATTCCAAAAACGCATGCACAAAATCATATATTTATGATAACAAAGTTGCACGATATGGTGTTTGTCTTCTACGATGACTCGGACATCTGTTTCTAAATTATTAAATCAAACCCGAGTTAATAATGATTTATACAATTCTAACATAATTATCTAGCAACTAGTTACTAGTTTCAAACAGATATGCTAGACAATTTTCGTAGTTAATATTGCAATTCAAGACTCAATGGTAATTGATAAACAATAACAGAATGACTTAGCTAAAATACCAAGTTCTCAAACACACTGTCCTCAATATCCTAAATGATGAAAGGCAAAAAGTCACATCTAGAACTGAATTTCATGAGCAACAATCTAAGAATGATTTATCAAAATACCAAGTACTCAAACACACGGTCCTCAATATCCAAAATGATGGAAGGCAAAAATTCAATAACTAAATTCATGAGCAACAATCTATGAATGATTTAGATTCTATATCCGTAATCTACCTTGCTTACTCGTCCATCACCAAAATTCACGTTAGTCCCTGTTTAGGCAACCGCATGCTTACTATATCCTCTCTAGGTAGACTATCATCACCATCATTTGCCATTTGACGACTTTCGTGTAGTTAATGCCAAGGTGTCGCCTCTTTATTTTTCCGGAAGACCAAGTATGCAATTGCAACCAAATAAACCAAAATCCCCGAAAATCCAAATATTTCGCAGAACACCATGTCTACAACTTTTAAATGGCTATGAAGAAGCAATTTGACGAAGCTGGTTGCAATATAGTATATATTTATGCCCATAATCAAGGATCCAATGATCCAAGTAGCTGCTGAAATCTACAAAAGGATAAAATAAAGATATGTAAAAAAAAATATGCAGAGCCATGCACTGCAAAAAAGGAAACCATGCAGTATGCACAAATACATTACTTTGGGTAAGGGTGCCGAGTGTGAGTGCATATCTAGAGGTCCGTCCCATCAAATCTCCAATTCCAGGGACACAAACTTGGCAAAAAGGGTCATATTTTTATAGGAAAATGTTAGGAATCATGAAAATAATTTCATGAAATATTTGTGACCCTTAGATTACCTTGATTAATGTGTGGTGCTTTATTCTAAGTGTAATCCAAAGGTCACAAATCTTTCATGATCATTTTCATGAAAGACTTTTCATGATACCTAGCATTCCTAATTTTTATATTTTTAATGTATTATGTGAGATAAAATAGTGTTATATGTAACATACAGTGTTAAAAAAGGCATTTTACTAATTTCATAGTAATTATACAAGAATACATATATGTAATAATAGTGTTACATAGAAATATATAAAAAGTGTATGATGGAAAGTATCGGACACATACCTCACATTCTTATCCAATTGTCGGGTGTCTGACACGGTTATTTCGTTTATTTTGAAGAGTCCGTGTAACATATAGGATACAAGGCTTTCCTACTGATGACATCCGAGGCTTGAGTACACACTTCAACATCCAAAATATTACACTGCAGAAATTCTTATCCACTAATTGGTTTACTTTTGAATTAAATCCTGAGAGAGAGAGAGAGAGAGAGAGAGAGAGAGAGAGAGAGAGAGAGAGCGCGACTGGAACGACTGACTTTTGTGAACATTGATCAGAATGTTCTGGCAGAAAATCCATACATGAAATGATTAAAGGGCTATTTGATCATATCCACGTCTCCAGGTTTTAGTGTCTTCTGATTTTGACGAAACTTTAAGCCGAACTAACATCTATTGATTTCATGTCCAACCAATGCAACAATTAGACAAAACCTTTCTGTGAAGACTGTTAGATAATGTCTCAATGGGACCACATAATTAAATGTGGTGTTATCATTTATAAGAAGCCTACAATTTAAATGATTCAATTTAGTTAATAGGCTTAAGGGTATATGTGTTATGGACCTAATGTGTAGATACTAGTTGAATAATTTCTATTTCTATGAGGGGCAGAAATAGAAATTAAAACATATTGGTTAAAGTTGGTTTTCATTCCTTTTGAACTTCCACAACCTTTCAGTTTTGAAAACCAATTACAACCTTTAAAAGGTTATGGTCCCTATTCCTTCCCAAGTGGAGAAAAAAAAAAAAACACTGCCATTTTTCTAAATCCTCTCAAGGAGAAACATAAGGCACCAAAGAGGAAAGGATTAGAAGGCAATAACATAATCAATAACAAAGAGTCTATTGATAATCACGCTTCCGTTTAACCGTTCATCAATGGATTTAGGTATGTCATTTTGTCTTGATTTCTTGATAATACACATGGTAAATGATCCGAAGTGTAAGGTTTATGTTCTGAAATTTATGTTGACAATTGGTATCAGAGCATGCATATCATGTGTCTTATCAGAATTGATATGCTTTATTCATTCTATTTAGTTTCCTGGAATCAGATTCTGAATTTTCTTATGGATGTAAATTCTGTTTTTTCTTGTTTTGTTCTGTGAAAATGGCAATCTGTTTTCTGGAATTGTAAAATGATTCGGTGGGAGTTTTTTTTTTTTTCTCTCAAATGGATGAACATCATGTATTTATATATATATAGATATATCTTGCGATTTGATCGGTTTAATTTTGAACATCATAAAAAAAAAAAAAAAACTATTTGTTTTTGGACCCGTCAATTCTATTTATATATGTATGTATATAATTGGGATTGCTGCAGATTATATAACATATACGGGGTCACAAATTTAGAAATCTTTAAATTTAATGTAATTTCATACAACGTCTACAGAAATTTAATTTTCTAACATTCTCAATATAAGTCAATTCAAACAAGATGTCACAAAAGTGATCTCTCTTGTCTAGATTGTTTTATATGGAATGTTTTGATGTTCATGTCTGTGTATCTCATGCGGATATTTATCGGTCCAAAGACATGATTAAGACTTGGCAGAATTACACACACATTTTTTGGTGATAAACATGTGCCAATTGTCAAGAAAACCTAATGTGAATAATAAATCCATCAAAAGATAGATTTGTTATTTGACATAACTTATTGTCAATGTTTGATCATTACAACAAGAATACCACTTACAGTTAATATCACTACCCAAAGACTTGGTATTAATGTTGTGCTAGGTATCTTGAGATGTTGTCATTAAATTAATTTATTTAGAGATTATCTGTTTGGTAACTTAATGTGAGCATAATTGTTTATTCTTTTTATTTTCTTTTCTATTCAGCTTTAATGTCGACTACTTCAATCTCTGCCAACATGAACAATGTTCCAATGTTAAATGGAACAAACTTTAATGACTGGAAAGAGAACATATTGATTTTTCTCGGCTGCATGGACATAGACTTGGCATTAAGGATGCCAAAACCGAATGCTCTCACTGCACAAAGTACTCCTGAGGAAATTGTGTACTTTGAAAAGTGGGATCGTTCTAACAGGCTAACTCTTATGATCATGAAGCGTGGGATTCCAAAAGTCTTTCGGGGTGCAATAACAGAGGATGTTACCGTTGCCGGTGAATTTCTTTCAGAAATTCAAAAGCGTTTTGCTAAAAACGATAAGGCTGAAACAAGCACGCTTTTAGCAAGCTTGATTTCAATAAAGTATAAAGGCAAGGGTAATGTTCACGAGTACATCATGGAAATGTCTCATCTTGCTTCAAAACTTAAGGCACTAAAGCTTGACCTATCTGATGATTTGCTCGTGCATTTAGTTCTCATCTCTCTTCCTACACAATTTAACCAATTTAAGGTCGCTTATAATCGCTAAGGAGAAATGGACTCTCAATGAGCTCATTTCATTTTGTGTGCAAGAGGAAGAGAGATTGAAGCAAGAAAGGACTGAAAGTGCTCATCTGGCAAGCACCTCCAAGCATACGGGCAAAAGAAAGCATAAGGGAAAGGAAGTTGCTATTCCTCAGGGTCCGGAACCAAAGAAACAGAAAGTGCAGGATGGTTGTTTCTTTTGTGGCAAGCCCGGACACAAAAAGAAGGATTGTGCCAAATACGTCGCCTGGCGTGTAAAGAAAGGTACATTTCATGTTTTGGTCTGTTCTGAAATAAATTTAGCTTCAGTACCAAGAAACACTTGGTGGGTAGATTCTGGTGCTACTACTCACATATGTGTTTCTATGCAGGGTTGCCTGAACTACCGAAAGCCAACTGATGCTGAAAGATACATCTTTGTGGGTGATGGCAAGTCAATAGAAGTGCAGGCAATAGCACACTTTAGATTATTACTGAAAACTGGTTATTATTTGGATTTATTAGACACTTTTGTTGTACCGTCCTTTAGACGGAATTTAATTTCGCTTCAGATCGACAAATTGGGATATTATTGTTCTTTTGGAAATATGAAGTTTAGTATGTCTATTAATTCCAATGTTGTTGGTACTGGTTTACTTAATGTGTTTGATAATCTATATTTGCTCGAAACTATTGCATCTTATAATGCAACCTTGCACGTGGAATCACGAGGTACAAAGCGTAAATTAACTAAGGAAAATTCAGCCTCATTATGGCACAAACGCCTAGGTCACATCTCTAAATCTAGAGTTGAGCGCCTTGTGTCTGATGGAATTTTGGACTCTCTTGATTTTTCAGATTTTGATGTCTGTGTTGAGTGTATCAAGGGAAAATAGACCAAAATAAAGAAATATGGTGCCCATAGGACTACAGATGTCTTTGAATTAATTCATACAGACATTTGTGGCCCATTCCCTATGGCGTCTTGGAATGGTCAACAATATTTTATCACATTCATAGACGACTATTCCAGATATGAGTATCTATTTCTTATCCATGAGAAATCACAGTCTTTGGACGTATTCAAAAAATTTAAGGCCGAAGTTGAGTTACAACTCAACAAACGGATTAAAAGTGTCAGGTCTGACCGTGGTGGTGAATACTATGGCAGATATGATGGATCAGGTGAACAACGTCCAGGACCGTTTGCAAAATACCTGGAGGAATGTGGAATCGTCCCACAATACACCATGCTAGGATCACCTAGCATGAATGGTGTATCTGAGAGACGAAACCGGACTCTTAAGGATATGGTAAGAAGTATGATCAGTCATTCTACTTTACCAGAGTCCCTTTGGGGTGAGGCTCTAAAGACAGCAACTTATATCTTAAATCGGGTGCCAACTAAAGCAGTTGTAAAAACACCTTATGAGCTTTGGGTTGGGCGAAAGCCTAGTCTAAAACATTTGCATGTGTGGGGGTGTCCTGCTGAGGCGAGGCCTTATAAACCTCATGAACGAAAATTGGACTCTAAAACCATTAGCAGCTACTTTATTGGCTATGCCGAACGATCACGGGGTTACAAGTTTTATGATCCCACAAATAGGTCAATATTTGAGACGGGAATTGCAACATTTTTTGAGGATGTTGAGTTTGGGGGGAGAAATCCAGTTAAAGACATTGTCTTTGAGGAGGAAGCATGAGTAATCCCACTTCCTACTACTACTTTTGACCAATCACAGGTTCCTATACCTGTCATTGCTCGAGAAGTAATTTCGGATCCTCAACCAGACAATGTTGTTCAAGATAATATAGTTCAAACCCCCATTCAAGATGAGGTAATTGTTCCTGAGGAACAAACTCTACAACCTCAACCTCAAGAATTTGTGCCATTAAGGCGATCCACAAGAGAAAGGAGATTTGCACTTTCAGATGATTATATTGTATATCTCCAGGAACATGAGGTAGAAAATGGAATGTCTAAAGATGATCCAATCAACTTTCATCAAGCCATGGAAAGTTCCAACTCTCATAAGTGGATAGAAGCCATGAATGAAGAATATAAGTCTATGCAAGACAATAAAGTTTGGGAACTTGTCTCATTACCAGTTGGTGCGAAGCCCATAGGTTGTAAATGGATATTTAAAACCAAAAGGGATTCAAATGGTAATGTGGAGAGGTATAAGGCACGTCTTGTAGCCAAAGGCTTTACTCAAAAAGAAGGAATTGACTTTAAAGAAACTTTCTCTCCAGTTTCTTCGAAAGATTCTTTAGGACAATTATGGCGCTTGTTGCATATTTTGATCTTGAGTTGCATCAGATGGATGTCAAAACAGCTTTTCTTAATGGTGACATTAAAGAAACAATTTATATGGTGCAGCCAGAAAACTTTGTGTCAGGAGACCCAAAGAATATGGTTTGCAAATTGACTAAATCCATCTATGGACTCAAACAAGCTTCTCATCAGTGGTACTTCAAATTTCATCAAGTTCTCACTTCGTATGGTTTTGAAACTAATGTTGTTGATGAATGTGTGTATCACAAGTTCAGTGGGAGTAAACACATATTTTTGGTTTTATATGTTGACGACATATTGCTTGCCACAAACGATATAAACTTATTGCATGACACCAAGAGATTTCTATCTAAGAATTTTGAAATGAAAGATCTTGGTGATGCTTCCTTTGTAATAGGAATCGAAATACACCGAGATCATTCTCGGGGTATTCTAGGATTATCACAAAGGAGCTATATCGAAAAAGTACTCAATAGATTTGGCATGCAAAATTGTAAATCAGGTGAAACCCCGGTTGCTAAGGGAGACAAGTTTAGTCTCAGCCAATGCTCGAAGAACAGTCTTGAAATTCAAGAAATGCAGAAGATTCCTTATGCCTCGGCTGTAGGGAGTCTAATGTATGCTCAAGTATGTACGCGTCCGGATATTGCGTTTATAGTTGGCATGTTAGGCAGATATTTAAGTAATCCTGGCATGGATCATTGGAAAGCAGTCAAGCGTGTTATGCGATATTTACAGAGAACAAAGGAATGTATGCTCACATATAGGAGATTGGATAAGTTAGAGGTCATTGGATATTCCGACTCCGATTTTGCTGGATGCCAAGACAGTAGGAAATCCACATCAAGCTATATTTATCTGTTAGCTGGCGGAGCAATTTCTTGGAGGTCTGCAGCGTGACGCTCATAGCTTCATCCACCATGGCCGCAGAATTTGTAGCATGTTATGAGGCATCAAACCAAGGGATATGGTCATGAATTTTGTCACCGGGTTGCGTATTTTGGAAGGCACCGAAAGACCACTTAAGTTATATTGTGACAATAAGTCTCAGCTTTATATTCCAATAACAACAGAGCTCGACAAAATCAAAGCATATTGATATCAAGTTCCTAGTTGTAAAAGAAAGAGTGCAGAGTGGATGATTTCCATAGAGCACATTGGGACAAACTCCATGATAGCGGATCTACTTACGAGGGACTACCACCCAAGGTCTTTCATGAGCACCTTTGCTCAAATGGGTGTTGTTCTATTTGAGAACATTCGGTTTAGTGGGAGTTTGTATTTATATTCTTGCTTTATGTCGGTCTTTGAGTTTTATCTATGTAATTAGATTAATTTCTCGAAATGAAATATTCAGTTTATTACGCTCGTTACGTATTGTGAAGTATTGATCCCAATAAAGTTAAGTAGGACCCGCTTGGAAATAGGCATGTATGGATCACATCACATGCAATTTCCATGCTACGCATCCATGATTGATCTATGTCATTTAGGTATTAGTATACGTGACCATTGGTGGGTCGAGTTTATTGATGTAACGAAGACCGCTTTGATCCTATATTAATATATTTAATGGACAAGATTGTTTGGATACCCTCAAGTTATGATAACAAATTTCGAGCTCACTAAAGTTAAGCACATTTTTCAGATACATATGTGGTCCAAAGGGGAGATTGTTAGATAATGTTTCAATGGGACCACATAATTAAATGTGGTGTTATCATTTATAAGAAGCCTACAATTTAAGTGATTCAATTTAGTTAATAGGCTTAAGGGTATATGTGTTATGGACCTAATGTGTAGATACTAGTTGAATAATTTCTATTTCTATGAGGGGCAGAAATAGAAATTAAAACATATTGGTTAAAGTTGGTTTTCATTCCTTTTGAACTTCCACAACCTTTCAGTTTTGAAAACCAATTACAACCTTTAAAAGGTTATGGTCCCTATTCCTTCCCAAGTGGAGAAAAAAAAAACACTGCCATTTTTCTAAATCCTCTCAAGGAGAAACATAAGGCACCAAAGGGGAAAGGATTAGAAGGCAATAACATAATCAATAACAAAGAGTCTATTGATAATCACGCTTCCGTTTAACCATTCATCAATGGATTCAAGTATGTCATTTTGTCTTGATTTCTTGATAATACACATGGTAAATGATCCGAAGTGTAAGGTTTATGTTCTGAAATTTATGTTGACAAAGACCTCACTTTATCATCATTTGCAAGCAGATTATTCTGTCATATCTACATATCACACACTTACTTTATCACACACACCCTCGTGCACATGCCCTGGTGCACATATACATGCATGCACCAATGCTTAATTGCTTATGCAAGTTTTGCAACAAATCATATGATGCTCAGATCATGTCTATGAAAGAAAAACAATGCAATTTGTGAGTTGAGAAGAAATTTACAGCAATTGAGTTGGCATAAGTCCCCATCTTGGTCTTCTTTGCCAGAACTAGAGAAGTGGAATAAGAGCAAAAGGGAGTTCAAATAATAAAATCATCTGTCAAGACATCATCAAATGTTAGCTTGCTTTAAAAATTAAAAATGCTGGCATGATAACAAGAAAAAAGAAGTCTGTTCTGAGTTTGTTGACATGCAAAACCATTACTCAATTTGTACAAAAGATTCATCTCCTTTGTGAGTCATATGCATGAAAGAATGAAAATCAATAGTTTTTAACAATTGTCTTTATTTGTTGTAGCCAGGGATTTGGCTTGACATGACAGTATTTATTCAATGTTAAATAGCCACTTAAAAAAAAAGGAACTGTGTGGTTTATCTGAAAACCAAACCAAAAAGGACATAGATCTGAAAGCTTTGGTTTACTTTTATCCCCAGTTATCCCAGCAACGAAAAGAAAAGTAGATTGAACACTTATGCAATGAAGAATATGAACTTTCAGGGAAAAAAAAGAAAAAAGAAAAAAAAAGAACTAGATCACTTATAAACCAAGGATCCCCAAGGATCAAGTAACAAGCTTCTTTTTCACATAATACTGAAATTATGCAACATAAATGATAGATACATTTTAGTTCTTAGGTGCATCTAAACAGTAAAAAATATCAACTAAAATATGAAGACAAAATTCGCTCAAAACCCTAATGTAATTGTGGTATTTTCAGAGATTACTTGTGTATCTTGCATGTGTGTGAATTGGCACAAAAAGAGTTCTCAAAGTACGTGCATGCATGCATTTTAACTTGAGTTAGTGTGATTGTGTTTCAATCATACAAAGTTGGAGACTGGTCTGTGTTTGTAAGAGAAAGGTCATGATTTCACTCGTACAATGTTACTTCATTAACTAGGAGAAAAATTAATTTGTACTTGAAAGTCGTTGATTGATAATTGTATATTTTTGTGTGTATTATTCATATACAAATTTATGATTAAAAACAACTCTAGATTTTTATATATATTTAAATCTTCGTGAAAAATAATATTATTATTTTCACTCGTCAAAATATGTATGTCATGCATTACATTTTCACAAAGGTATTAAGGATCACAATATTGATATATGAGAGAAGCACATGACACCAACATTATAATGATTAACAATTATTTTTCAAAGCTACATATTTGTATTTAAATACATTTATATTTTATAATATTAACCTAGCCTTCATATATCAAGGTATGGAAGAATACACTAAGTATTAAACACATGAATTTACTTATTTACCCTTTAATTTAGTTGTTTGCCAAAAAGATATTTTTAAATACTAACAAATACAATAAGAAAAAAGTACAGGCATTTGACATGTCCAAGAAGAAATAGCATATAAATGTTTACAATTTTTCCATCCCAATTGTTTTACCAATATTCGTATTATACCCACATATATTTAAATAAATATTTTTTTCCTCATCATATTTTTTATATCTATTTTTTCATTGCATTCTAAATCAAAGTAATTAATCTTATGATTCCCAATACTTCATATTTTAGATTAGTAAGAATGCATTTGATAAAGTAGAAGCTTCCTTTTTCACATAATAGTGAAATTATGCAACATAAATGATAGATATGTTGGTGAGAGTGAGGTGGAAACCACTGTTGGTGATTCACAAGAAGAGGCTTAAAATTGAACTAAACAGAAATTCAATTTATTAGAACAATTCTGAAAAAATACAGAGAGCACTCTTCTTCTACTTCTCTCCCACACATTTAACTCTCATAATACAATGGCTATTTATAGATAGCCTAGATAGTGTAAAAACATAAAATGATAATGTGAAAGCCTGCAACCATTGTTTACTTCATGCCAATATTTCTTCAACAATAGAGGCTTCAACAATGGTGGGTGGTTGGCTACCTACCATCATCAAGCTTATTTTTAAACATCCCACTTTAAGCTTGATTCTCTATGCTGCTTCATCCCGAGCATTATCTTCATTCTGTTGAATAGATCATTTTTCAACGGCTTCGTGAAAATATCTGCAAGCTGATCTTGGGATTTGCAAGGCAAAAATTCCACCTCTTTATTTTTCACATGCTCTCGGATGAAATGATAGCGGGTGTCAATATGCTTACTTCTTTCATGATAAACTGGGTTCTTTGCCAATGCAATTGCTGAGCGATTATCAACATAGATCTCAGTGGGTTTTTCTTGTGGAAATCCCAAATGCTTCAGTATGTTCCGTAACCATATTGCATGACACACGGCTGAGTTAGCTGCAACATACTCAGCTTCGCAAGTCGATAATATCACAATGGCTTGCTTTTTGGATGACCATGTGAAGGTTGTATCTCCCATAAAGAAAGTAAACCCCGTAGTACTTTTCCGTTCATCCAAGTCACGTCCCCAGTCGCTATCTGAGTAGCCAACAAGACTGAAATTATCAGCTGGTTTATTGAATAAACCATCATCGACTGTACCTTTGATGTAGCGAAGAATCCTCTTTGCTGCATAAAGGTGTGGCTGATCTGGTGTTTCCATATATCTGCTAATCAGTCCTACTCCATAGAGTATGTCTGGCCTGGTACAAGTAAGATAGCGAAGACTTCCAACTAGGCTCTTGAAATAAGTTGGATCCACATCACCTATCTTCGTACCTTTTCTGAGCTCCACTCCACTGTCTACAGGAGTGCTTACTGGATTGCAATTTTCCATTCCATATTTCTTGAGAATTTCCTTGGCATAACCACTTTGGGAAATAAAAATTACATCTTTTCTTTGTGCCACTTCAATGCCGAGAAAATGAGCCATCAATCCAATATCTGTCATTTCAAATTCTTGGACCATGCTTCTTTAAAGTCTTTGAACATGGCTGGATTATTTCTGGTGAAGATTAGATCATCAACATAAAGACAAGCAAGCAACATGCTTCCATCAACTTCATTTTTTAAATATAGTGCGTGCTCATATGGACATTTTTCAAAACCATTGTCATGAAAATGCTAATCAATTCTAGTATTCCATACACGCGGAGCTTACTTCAATCCATAAAGTGCTTTCTTCAATTTGTACACTTTGTCTTCATGCCTATTTTGAACATACCCCGAAAGTTGTTCAATATAGATTTCTTCTTCGAGGAAACCATTAAGAAATACAGATTTCACATCAAGTTGATAAATTTGCCACTTGTGCTGGGGTAGCCAAAGAAATCATTAGCCTGATAGTCTCCAATCGGGCAACTGGAGCAAACACCTCTCCATAGTCAATTCCAGCTCTCTGCTTGTAACCTTTTGCTACTAACCTTGCCTTGTAGCGTTGCACTTCACCTTGTGCATTCCTCTTTGTCTTGTATACCCATTTTACTTCAATGAGTTTGTGCCCCTCTGGTAGACTGGTAAGCTTCCATGTGTCATTTTTCTCAATGGCATGAATTTCTTCATCCATTGCTTTCTTCCATTTATCTTCTTCGATGGCTTCTGAAAAGGTAAGTGGATCACTATCTGCAAGTAAGCAGAACAAATTCAGATCTGCTTCTTCTGTAGCTTCATATATCTCCTGCAAATTTCTCATTGGTCTTGGTTGTTTGAAAAAACTATCATCTGATGATGTTGATGATGATGATGATGCAACACTTCTATGAGAAACTGGCGATCTAGGTGCAGGAATTCTATGTGGAGGAGTTTGTGGCTCATCTTGAACTTCTCTTGTGATTTCAACAGGAGCTTTTGGTGTTTCATCTTCAAGAATGAGTTCTCTTTGACAACTTCATCTTGATTCCAGTTCTAAGCTTCTTCTTCTTCAAATATCACATCTCGACCCATGACCACTTTTTGGTAATGGGATTATACAACTTGTCTCCCATTGTTCTATTTCCATATCCGACAAGGATACATTTTTCTCCCTTATTATCGAGCTTGGTTCTTCTTGCTTCTGGAATCTTGGTGTACGCTACACACCCAAATATTCTGAGATGGTTAACACTTGGCTTATGTGAACTCCAAGCATCTTCTGGAGTCATAGAATAAAGACTCCTGGTTGGGCATCTATTTAGTAGATACACAGCACATGATACGGCTTCTGCCCAAAATTACTTGGGCAGTCCCTTTCCTTTCAACATGTTTCTTGCCATATCTAAGATTGTGCGATTCTTCCTTTCAGCAACACCATTCAGCTGTGGCATATAGGATGGTGTTGTTTGATTCTTAATTCCCTGCTCTTTGCAATACTTCTCAAAAGTATCTGATGTATATTCTCCACCTTGATCTGATCGCAATGTCTTGATGTAATAGCCGCTTTGCTTTTCTACAAAAGCTTTGAATTCTTTGAAGATGCTGAACACCTCCGACTTTCTTTTAAGAAAGTACACCCATGTCTTCCGGTTATAATCATCAATGAAGGTGAGAAAATATATATTCTGTGCATTTGACATCGGCTTCAATGGACCACACACATCAGTGTGCACTAGCTCCAGTGGCTTTGTTGCTTTCCACTTCGCTTCTTTGGCAAAGCTAGTTCTGTGATGCTTGCCAAGAATGCAGCTTTCACAAACTTTATTAGTATGAGCAATATGAGCGAGCCCTTTCACCATATTCTTGCTTGACAACAGCTTCAAGCTTCCAAAGTTAAGATGTCCAAACCTCAAATGCCATAGCCAGTCTTTGTCTTTGATGATGGCATTTAAACACTTCGCAGCATCATGTTGGATGTTCAATGCAAACATCCGATTCTTGGACATTCTCACCCAGGTGATCAAATTACCAGGATTGTCTTTGATGGTAAGATGACAATCTTTCATGCTGATGTCGTATCCTTTCTCTAGGAGTTGTCCCATACTCAAAATGTTGTTCTTCATGGCAGGAACATAATAAACATTGGAGATATAATCATGATCTCCATTTTTGAGCTTGATCAGAATATTACCTCTTCCTTTCACTGGAGTCTTTGAAGAATCACCAAATGAGACTTGTGCTTGTACAATCTCGTCAAGCTCAATGAACAGCTCTCTTTTACCACACATGTGATTACTGGCTCCCAAATCTAGATACCAAACATTGTTTTGGTTTTCAGTGTCTCCATGGTGAACAAACAGGACTGTAGGCCCAACTTTGTTTGTTTCCTGCTCGGCAAAATTTGCTTGCTCGCCAGCTTCTGTTGTTGCTCTACTTCGGCATTCATTGCTGTAATGCCCGAACTTGTGGCACTGGTAATACTGAACATTACTTTTGTCAAATCTTGGTCGGTTGTTGTAACCATCTCTTCTACCTCTTGCTCTTCCTCTTGGAGCAAAGTGTGGTTGACTTCTTCCTCATCTGGCTGGACTTCTTCTACCTCTTCCTCGAAAACCAGAACTTTGGTTATTATAACTACGGCCTCTTCCTCGGCTTCTTTGTGATGTCCCCCCTTGCTCATTTCTGTCATCTCTGAAAGACAATTTTGATTGAAGAGCTTGCTCTAGAGAACTTGAGGAAGTCTTCTTGTTGATCTTTGTTCATGAATCTCAAGTGTGCCCATCAACTCATCGGTGGTCATGGCACTGAGATCTTTGGACTCTTCTATTACTACAACCACGTGCTTGAACTTGGAACTGAGTGATCAGAGAATCTTCTCTATCACTTAAAGAGATTCCATTTTCTCTCCATATCTTCTCATCTGATTAACAATGGTCAATATTCTGTCGAAGTACTTAGAAATTGACTCATTCTCAATCATGTGCAGCATCTCGAATTCGCCACGTAACACCTGTAGTCGAACTCTGATTGTCTTCTCAATTCCACGGTGTGAATTTCGAAGAATACTCCATGCCTCTTTAGAGGTTGTTGCTGCTGAAATCTTCTAAAAACTTGATTCATCAATGCCTTGATAGAGTAGATACAAGGCCTTTTTATCTCTCCTCCTTGAATCTTTTAACGTTGTCTTCTAAGCGTCATTAAATTTCCTTCATCTTCGGGAGTAGCTGCCTTGTCATATCCTCGATCAACTAACTCCCACAAATCTTGTGAGGCTAGTAGGACTCGCATTTGAATACTCCAATTTTCATAATTCTCCTTGCTGAGTTTTGGAAACTGGGGCTGAAAAAAGTTGTTTGTGTTGGCCATTGGTTGTCTTTAAAAAATCTACAAATTTTCAGAATGGAATTTGCAAATTCTGACCGTACAGATGTGTTCGGAATATTCCAAATAGTTGGAAAGCACTATTGGATCACCCGAAACAGACTCCGAATGGCTCAGATCAAGCCAAAACAAGTTGAACGGCTCAGATCTGCGGATGCAAATGTTTAGCGTCAGCTGGATTCTCTCCATGGGCTGACGTTAGCGGCTAAGTCAACGAGTTTGGCTTATCTTGGCTTTCACGGTCACGGTTGGCGGCGAAGCTTGGCGGCTTGGATGACATCCTGATGACGTTCATGATGACGTCCGACATCGCATGTGGCTGCGGTCTTCGGCGTGGTCTCACGCGTCTTCAACCTCCAGCGGCGCGTGGGGCGCGTGTGGAGAGTGAATGGACGCGTCTTCTTCCTCTGAGGCACGCATCGGTGGCGCATGAGAACATAGGCTTGAATGCGTAATTCGTGTGGGGCCTTCCGATATGATTTTTCAACGTGGTTTTCACTTAAGGTTTGCCTCATCAAGAGCTTTAACTGATGTGATCAAAATGGATTTCACCACTTTGATTTCGGGCAATTTCGAAAAACACAATCGTTTTTGTAATTTTGCATTCTCAGAAATTCGAGCTTCCTTCTGCTCGATACCATCAATGGTGGGAGTGAGGTGAAAACCACTGTTGGTGATTCACAAGAAGAGGCTTAAAATTGAACCAAATAGAAATTCAATTTATTAGAACAATTCTGAAACAAATACAGAGAGCACTCTTCTTCTACTTCTCTCCCACACATTTAATTCTCATAATACAATGGCTATTTATAGATAGCCTAGACAGTGTAAAAACATAAAATGATAATGTGAAAGCCTGCAGCCATTGTTTACTTCATGCCAATCTTTCTTCAACAATGGTGGGTGGTTGGCTACCTACCATCATCAAGCTTATTTTTCAACAAGATATTGACACCAAATTGGGAAAAATAGCAAGCAATGTAGTATCTTGTGAACCTACTATATTTCCATGTAGAAGAACAAATATAGAAGTTTAGGAAGGGCATCCATCTCTGAGAGCTAAAAAGATTGAAGGGAAGAATATTTACCGAAGCAATAATGATTAATCGTCTGGCTCCAAAGAGCCACCAATTAATGCAACTATCGACTAGGGACTATTGCCAAGCATCGAGTTAAAAAGTTGCGAATCCATTTCTTCAACAGAAATCAAGAAATCCTGAAACAAGCAATATACAAAATCATTAAGTTGGTTATAGTTATCAACAGAACACCAGATGGGACCAAAATAAACTAATACTCCAATTAATTAAGGAATTTATAGGCAACATCATATTGCTTCTGCTGCATAACTTCTGAAACACATTCATCTACATATATTTTACTTATACGATGTTTTCCAATAGATTCCATGATAAGAATTAAAGGAAAAATTGAATTTGAGATTTTAAGACAATCCATTGAAACTTGAAGGTCATCAATGAAGTGACTTGGGAAGAAAGTTATCACAACATATGATATTGATTTGTAATTTAGTTATTAACTAATAGTTCATTGAGCCATGGAAATATCCTCTTGTATATCCTATCACTTCATATCCTTTATGGCAAAACCTAAGAGATAAAAATATATTAGCGTAAAAGAATTATATCAGTAAGACATGGTGATTTCAAAAAATTGTGCTCAACGGGGACACTGTAATAGATTTATATGTCTATATATTCTTATTTGATATGTAGATTAATATTATATTCACAAATAATCAAAATTAACAAAAATGAACCCTAATTCAATATATATATAACCACTATTAAGTTAACTTTTACTATAAAAAAAATTATACCAATAAGCATTGATTGTGAGATACTAAGAAGCACAGGAACATTGATTTCAAAAAAATGGGCACGGCGGGGTCATGCATAGGAAGAAATTATATATATATATATATATATTCTTACTTGTTGCTATATAGATTAATATTACATCCACAAATAATTAAAATTAACAAAAATTAACACTAATTCAATATGAATATTAAAAATAATAATAAATAAATGTAACTATTAAGTTTACTCTTATTGTTTATGCACTTTTATGGATGATCTATTAATTATTTAAATTTAAGTAAAAAGTAATGAACATTCAACATTCAACATCTAACCTCCATCAAATCAAAAGCACTAACATTCCAGCATCCAACATCCATCAAAAAATTAATTAATTAAATAAAGGGACACGCCTTGTGGTGTGTTCTCAGACGTATCCTCGTTGTCCCACCATGTCCCTATGTCCGACAATTACCACTCACCTACTGCTTTGAAGTGTCGGAGTTTCATAGGTGCGAAGCACGGATACAGATACGAGATATGGATATGATATGATACAAATACAGCAATACGAAGAAAATAGGATACAGGTATTGTTGGGATACGTTTGTAAATAAAAAAAAAATTATTAGTAGTGAGTTACACATAAGTTCAAGAATATTAAGAATTCATATAATTTTATGATGCAAAACACTAACCTTTAAGAATTATGTATTAATTTAAGATATTAGCTTGTTTACTTTTTAAATTTTTAATAGGTCTTGCAAGTATTTCATTTCCATATCAAGTTTAATATGTTTATATTACAATAATAGAACAATCCACAACTTGTCTATGTGCTTTCCCCTTTGGCACTAGTGAAAATGTTGTATTTAAGTTTACTTATTTATTTATTGATATTTAATTTTACTATAGTTATATTCTCTTATTAATCCTTAATTTTTATGTAATTATAGAGGGTATGCATAAAACAATAACGATACATCAATTTGACAAATTTTAATACTTTAACTCTCACTATGTTCCTCTTATCAAAGAACTAAACAAAGTATTAGAAGTAATATGTAACTTGGAATATCCGATAATCCAAAATTAATGTAAAATTAATTAAGAAGTATGCGATACTTTTAATAAGTATCCAATACATATATGCGAGTATCTAAGGAGTATCAGTATCCGATACGGATACGATACAAATACATCTCCTTTTTTGAAGTATGCATGCTTCATAGGGTGCAATAGAGGGAGGGGGGGAAATCATGCACAAAAGCTTTTTGAAGTAGGTTGAACCTGATTCTTTGAAGGCATTAATAATCTCTGACAAAAATTTAACCTCCAACAAGATTAATCAAACGAATACGCATAACAAATTGCCCGCATATGTCCTGTTATTGTGGAACTCGACGTGATGCTAGCAAAGCAATTGCAAAGATCTTTGAACTCCAATTACCTAACACATTCTCAGAACAGAAAATATATATATATATATATATATTGCTATATTGAACAATCTAGATTGTAGTAACTTGAGAAGAAAATGCAAAATAACACTAAGGATTTTAACCAAAATTAAATTTAGTATAATATATGAAACTGAACAAAAAGGACTAAAATGAACACTGAATATTGCATATGTTGGGGGAACAACAGATCACTTGCCTTAAGTAAAAAAGAGGCTTTGTTCAAGTCCAAGTCTTGGCAGTTCTTCTGATCATTACAAAAATTAACACTTTTGCCGACCAAAAAATTGGTCAGTAAAACCCCATTTTTAGTTGGCCAAAGTTATTCACGACCAATTTTTTTGGTTGCTACTTTGGTCGCCAATTGAGGGTCGGCAAAATTAATTCGCGACCAAAATTTTGGTTGGTCGGAAAAAGTTGGATTTGCCGACTAAATTTTTGGTCGCTAAATATATCATTACTGCGACCAATCCATTTTGTCGCTAAAACATTTTGGTCGCGAAAAGTAATATTTTGCCGACCATATATCTTAGTCGCCAATTGTCACATTCCACAAC
Organism: Camellia lanceoleosa; assembly: GCA_025200525.1. Taxonomy (NCBI): domain Eukaryota; kingdom Viridiplantae; phylum Streptophyta; class Magnoliopsida; order Ericales; family Theaceae; genus Camellia; species Camellia lanceoleosa. Next base: position 36,675 of record JANUSC010000333.1, on the reverse strand, counting down.
CAACAAATTTGGTCGCAAATTATCACATTGAACGACCAAAAAGTTTGGTCGCCAATTGTGACATTTCACGACCAAAAATTTTGGTCGCCAATTGTGACATTCTACGACCTCTTAGTTTGGTCGCCAATTATCACATTTCACAACCAAAATAATTAGTTGCCAATTGTCACATTCCACGACCAAATATGTTTGTCGCCAAAAAAAATGTTTGCGCAACTAAAACTTTAGTCGGCAATAGACCTATTCGCGACCAAATCCTTTGGTTGCCAAAATTAATAATTTTAACGACTAATTATTTAGTCGCCAAATGTGCTTGGTGATACACCGACTACTTTATTTAGTCGGAAAAAGTATAACTTATCTTTCCCGACTAATCAATTGGTCGCCAAAACTAGAAAAACAAAACCAAATTTTGGTCGCCAACATCTAACAAAATAAACCTGTAATTTATAATAATCCATCTAATTTATTCAATATAATCTGTAATTTGCAAAAATCATTCAATCAACAAATAAATTGAATCATGAACATTTAACAAAATACATATATCAACCATTTCTGAACCTTTTTAATTAAAGTCAGCAACTATTATAAGTTTTCATCCACAAATAATTCCAAACTACATATTTCATCTAGCATAAAAATTTAAAACATAACAAGTACTTGTTATTATGTTTTAAATTTTTATCCATGTACATCAACCCAAAAATATAACTAGTATTCTACCAAATATTTCCTATACACACCCATCCAAAAATATAACTAGTAGTGTATCACAAAAAGATAACTACTAGTCTACCCTAATATTTTCCATATACATCTATACAAAAATATATACTCCTTCCAAAAATGCAAAAAGTGCCAATTTGTCCTGTACAATTTAGCTTTGTGCACGAGTTCATCTATCTGTACCAAAGAAAAAGAGAAATAATGTCAGGTAAAATTAGACAAATAATGAAAAATGTCCATGAAAAGCAAAGGTCACATTAGCAAATTAAATGACTATCACTATCAAATTGTAAATAAAACAATAGCATTCTTATGTCTATAGAATAAATTGGATCAGCCACCATTCCAGATCCAATATAGTGCCACACAGCAGAAACCAACATGGCAACTAAAATTGATCCATATTGTCAATAACTCCTATCTTCCTCAATGAACCTTTCATGTGAATTAAATTTCAATCCGTAACCAACCCACGATCAAGACTCCAAATTGTAGTGTGCTATGTGATAAAACAGCTTTTCAAAAGCCTTCTGATGAAACCAACATTGCCAAGGCTTCTGAAGGCTCCTGATCTGTCATGTTGTGATGAAACGAGTGTTACACTGCTACCATAGTGTTACACAACAACATGCAGACCACCAAAGGAAAAGAAAGAAGAAAAAAGAAGATAGGAGCACACACTGAAGCCAGACAGATCATGCAGACCACCAGTATACTCCAAAAACAAGCATCCAGACAGATCAGGATGACCATCTAGACAGATCAGGAAAAAGCCAGACAGATCTAGAGCACACACTGAAGCTAGACAGATCATGCAGACCACCAAAGGAAAAAAAAGAAGAAATAGAGATGGGCAAACCCACACAGCTGCCACAGTGTTACACAGCAACAGAGCACAATGCACCAATCTGCTGCTGATGAAGACATAGCATACACAGTTCCAAGGCAATGAGTTTCCATTAGCAGCCAACTTACAGACATAGTAGCAAGCACGGCGAACCCCAAAAACAAGCATTGAACTTCACCTAACAAGTATTGCCAATCAAACATACAGTACACCTAACCAACATCTGATGCAGACCACCAGAATTGATCCAAATCAGTCCACCTTCATGACTGATGCAATACTTCACCATGCAGACCACCAAAGGAAGAGAAAAAAAGGAAAAAGAACAAATAGAAAGAAGCTAATTCAGTGCAGTTTTGGACCCCAAACGCCCTGGTTTTGCCTACTTTGTCACACTTCTATGTCCTACATAACTAATCATGCGTCCTATCGAAGCGTTGCTTGCTTTCACAAGTTTGTTTGATCTAGGCCGAGGTAACCGCTACGATCTCGGGTTGTTTCCAGGCTGTTTCCAATTTTTTGCCCCAACCGACTCGTTTTTGCCTTTTTTTATCACATTTTGGTTTCCATGGAACAGTCAAAAATTTTGGTTTAACTATTCATCCTTGGATCAGTGGAACATTACAATGTTTGAAGTTTCTTTTCTAGTCAACATAAACTAAACTGTAAATTCCATCTTTTAAATTTTGAACTAAAATTAGTTTAAAGACAGCCATTTCTCTGTGATATTCTCATCAAACGTTTATTTGCCTTTACTTTGAACATAAATATAATCAAATATGGTTTGACACACTTACTAATTACCATGATTATCTATTGTCGAGAATTTGGTGGATTGCGATTTTCCAAAACTTGCGCCAACATGCTCTGAAGTCCAAAAAGCTGCCGTTGCATCTCCTCACGTTGTCTTGTATTCTCTGTTTCTTTCATTTGTTGCTCATCTTTTTTTTTTGTTGCTCCTTTCGGTTGCTCTGCTGTTCCGCATGCAGTATCTCCAACTCGGATGTAAGCCTTTTCAATTGCTCGTCACGTGCTTGTGATGCAGCAGAGAACCCAGAATCACAAGAAAAAGGCTTTGGTCCAACCCCAAATCCTCTCAAGTATCCCTTCTTCTTACCAAGAACCACTCTTGATATATCCTCTTGCCTCATCGGCGTTCCAGCCTCGATAGACTCATCTCGCACCCGTGTCATTTGCTCCTACAATTGTAAAATATAAATATTGTTAATATAAGACAAACACAAAAGTTGCATGTATAAGTGTCCAAATGATTGGAATACTTGCATGTAAATCACTGCATATAGGATCAATCCACTATTTTGTCTTCTTGTTTTGATGAGTGTCCTTGTAGAAATTACAGAGATCTGGCAACAATCCACCATTTTCCTTCACCTGTGATATGCCAAACACCAAAAAGAACACTCCTTCATTAATATGGTAACATATTAAATAAGTGTGGATAAAGTTAATAAAATCAACGAAATACATCTCACCGCAATACTCATCACTGCCGGAAAAGATCGCGACCCACTAGTGTGATTGTAGGGTAGCTTGCTTCTATTATTTTTGCCGGCATCGTAGTGACGCTACAAAAATCCACATCGTACGGGTTTATTACATATATAGTTAAAGTACTAAGTCATTTTTTTTGCTGGTGGTTAGATACAAAAATCCACATTGTAAGGGTTTGTGACATATATAGTTAAACAATGATAACAGTACTAAGAAGCCTTTTGCAAAAGGTCAAATACTTTGCATTTATAGGTAGATAATTTGATTCTTCATTCTATATGATTTCACAGAGCTTGTTAATAATACATTATTATCTAACTAAATCATAACATACCTTGTTTGCAGGATCTAACCATACTTCGTCAATCAAATACTTCCAATCATCTAACTGGGATTCCTTTGTATGGATGAGCATAGGGATTAGTTCTCGCATCCACAAGCTTCTCCCATTTCTTCTTCATTCTGCACTTCCAATCTTTATGTAACACGTTACACTTCTTTTCCACAACTTGCTGGGATAGTGCATTGTCCTCATAATTATCCCCTATTTCAAATTTATCCTATAATCAATGCAAACCAAATAAGAAACTTGCAATTATGTAATGTGAATGCTGAAAATATGTAGTTACAGTGATATTTAATTACAGCGAGGTGCAAAATTTAATGAAAAAGAAAGAACATCACCTCATAAACCTTAGGTGCAAAATTTATCAACTCCTAGGCAATAAAATTACTCAAATAGTTGCCATGTTTTAAAAAATTCATTATGCAGCTTCCCAGGGTTTGCAAACAAAAAAACCAATCTCTAAACAAGTCCTCCCAAGGACTACAAAAACCCACATCCACAACAAAACACATTCCTAAGGATCAAGCAATGGCAACAATCACCCCTTGCACTATTAAAATATCCACAACAGCAAAACAAGACTGAACCAACACAATTCAGCAAGAAACCCCTCTGCTGCAGTCTCCCAAAACAATACAGCAGCAGGCATTTCAAAACTCCTGTGACACGGTAGTGTAACACCACCCCGTCGAAAGTTTGCATGGGTGATCTTGGGTATATAAAGCACCACTACCTTGCTACTAAATAACTTGGACTTAAGCTTTTGGGTATTATTGTTGGTCACAAGTTATTTGGGCCAAGAAGTAGTGGGGCGTTACAAATGGTATCAAAGCCGACCCATGCACACAACCATGTGGGCCATTGGCCCACGAGCTTGTCGTGGTATTCTCGATTGATTATAGACCTCGCGAGGACGCGAGATTTATAAGGGGGAGTTTGTAACACCACTCCCACATCGGAAGTTTGCATGGGTGATCTTGGGTATATAAAGCACCACTACCTTGCTACTAAATAACTTGGACTTAAGCTTTTGGGTATTGTTGGTCGACCCACAAGTTATTTGGGCCAGCAAGTAGTGGGGCGTTACTAAAATTGTCACGCTCTATATGACAACAAGACACTCATAAAAGTGAGCATGCAAGGCTAAGAATCCAATCACATAACCCACAATGTAAAATACTCAAAATAAATTCTTAAATTGTCATAATACTAAAATCCACAAAAATTGATTATTCTTATCGTATGAAATTATCCACCAAGTCCACTAACAAAATCCATTAACAAAACAATAATCCAAGTACTTAAATCATAGTTATACTCTTGGCACATTATGATAATTTTCCACCAAGTCCACTATTAAAATTCATTAACAAAATAATAATCCAAGTACTTAATCCATAGCCCTACTCTTGGCACTCCCATATGTAAAAATCGCACTCTACTCTTTCTGAATCAAAAAATTAGGTAAGCTAGACAAATTTAAATAACCAACCATCATCGCCAGGATCAAGTATATCAAAAAGAAATAAATAAATAGTAGATAACCAATAAATATAATTTTTGATACAAATCAATAAATGACCCGATTATTTGTAAGATGGTTTCATAGAATGAAAATAAAATTGTAGCAATACATTTTAATTAAAAGTCAATGAGGTAACTCGATGAAATTTCGTTATCCAAAATTTATAGATCGATATTCATGGATGGTTCAATGATCGATTCACAAAACCCAAGTCTTAATGACTACGGTCACTTAGCCCGTGACAAGGCCGAACCACACCTAGGCCGTGGTAAAACCCCAAAAGAAACTAGTTTGCAATAAATAACCCCCATTGGCTAGGGTCCAAATCATAGTCGAGACTAGAGTGATGTTCAAAATTCAAACAATACACAACTTTTAAATAAAATATTCGATTTTTTCGGAATAAACACTGGGTACAATTTTCAGAATAATTTCACAAAATATTCAAATAACTTTCATAATAATATTCGATGTTGTTTTATACTTGACCCATATTTTATTTTGAGAGAACAAGAAAGCTATGAATAAATATTTATGATTTTAAACGGTTCGATAGGAATAAAATAAACCAACATGATAGAGGGTTACTTACCTCGAAAAGCTTAGAAATAACACTCTAACACCAACTCCACCACTTCAATCACACAAACCTAATAAATACAACTCAAATAAATTAATATTTTTTACATGTTACATACACCCACAAAAGCCCCACTATATTAAATTAATGTATTGCTTTAATATCCAAGAGATCAAACCATTCAACCCAACTTTAAAGCCAAACACACCCTTACCCATGATACAAAACTCCATTATTTCTATTACCCCACCCAAAGTTACACTTACACATTGCACCCAATTCTCAAAACCTAAGTAGGTACCTATAGATCTTCCAAATCCCTTAATGCATTGATTGTTAAATTCCTCAACATAAACTTAATAATTAACAATAAAAGGCAGATTTACCTTAACCAATGGGTGTCCTAAAATCACCAACGTCTTGCCTCCTCTTCCTATTGTAGCCTCACTTGAACCTCTCTTCTTTTATTTTGTTTTCCAAGACTTAAAGCCATAATAAGTGGGCTTATTAACCTAATTTCTCAAAGTTACAAAATTACCCGTCTAAGTAATAGGAAATATAATGCCATCTCATAAATAATTCTTTGATATTAATAAATGACCCATATAAATTAATTTAATTACTAATCTATCCAATAAAATAATCCTACATACAACTTGGGTTTTACAAGTAGGCAACAGAACAGCAGTAGGCAACATTTCTAACTCTATACAGCAGTAGGCCACAACATCAAAACTGGGATCCTCATGAAGAACCAAAACAGAGTGAGCTAATTCAGAGCAAAAAATCGAAGTTTGATGACCTCACACTCCACCAGATCTGGTTGTGTGCCATTAAAGATGCGACCATACCTCTGCTTTCCAAATAAACACGCCCATTGGGAATAGTTTTCCGGCTTACCCTTTCGCTTTTTTCAATTATAACAAAAACATCTATATACCAATCTTTTGTTTTCTTAACCTTCTTTTGTTTTCTTAAACCTCTGGATGGTGCCTGCTTTTCTCTTCTCATTGTTTTAAATTTTAAAAAGGAAATCCTCGTAGTTCTTGTTAATTAATGAGACTTTTTGACAATCTAGTTATGTGAACCATAGTTTTTACTTTGGTTATGAGGATTTTGTGTTTTTATTATGAACTAATTTGATCTTTATTACGATTCAAAAGTAGTAGAACCTATGAATCGAAGATCGCTAAAATTTTAAGTACATGATACCATACACTCTTCGAAGCTTGTGTCCAATGTTACAATTGAGTGTTACAATCTTATCTAAAATTTATTAGTTTTGGAGAATTTTATTAACTTCTTTTGTGGCATTTGATATCACCTTTGCAAATTTATTATTAAAGCTCATAGAGTGATAATTTTGTACTCAACAATTCTAAATTTAAGAAGATACTTTTGCAAACGATGTTCTCACGATTAAAACGAGGAAAGATTTATAGTGAATATCTAGACCTAGAGCAGGAGAAGGGCGTAATAAACAAGGAAATGCTTCAGGGAGTTAAATGAATAATCAGATTGTTTTGATTTGCTTCTTGAAATTAGATGTAAGATTTGATTTTTCTCTTTTCAAGTTCTATAGGTTTTTTATTTTTTTTTATTTTTTCCCCTTAAATGACAATATGATTCTAATGCCACTTGTCAAATTGAATGCTACCATTACTCCTAAAACCTTCATTTTTTTTGAGGTGTCTCACTCATGCAAAAAAACAGAGCACTGATGCATATCTCTTTACCTTTTTTATCCCATTATTAAAATTAACACACATCCTGCTTCTCAATTCTCTCGCAACAAACCTTATATATCCCAATCCCATCTCCCTTGTATTTGCCAATTCCAATCTCTCTCTCTCACACACACACACACACACACACACACACACACACATACACACACACACAGACAAGAGATCGATGGAGCAGTCAATGCGCAAGCTTTCAATTATGGTCCTTCTAATGATGTAATTTTTTTTAAGTAATCTCATTTATATATTTGATCCTTCTCCTATCTCAGTTTGAGTTTTGGTTATAATCCTTCTCTTTTTTTGAGTAATATTTTGTATATTGATCATAGAAAAGTGTTGGTGAAATTTGGTTTCTTTTGTTCTTGATTTGGAACTATTCAAATTTCATATATCCGCTACTCAGTATGTGTGGTGTTGGGAGTAGATCTTCTTTTCAAGGTATTTTGGAACCGCTTGAAGAAAAAACCAAGTATAGTGTTACATCCTTTCTTTCAATATGACCACAAGCATCTAGTTGTTACCTTCAAGAGCAGAAACCGATGAGACCAAACATAGAGCTAGAATGTGTCATGTAAGAGTAAGATTTAATAAGAGACAAGGGCGTGTCAAAGAACCTCTTAAATGGATGCCTTAGCCTTCACTCCATTTACCTTAAAATGTAGTAGCAAGGACATATAGACTTTAGGACCTGGCTTCCCGGTCCTCTAGGTTCGTTAGAAGGGAAATTGCTTTGTCACGAAAAATGTGTGTGTGTGCGTGTGTACTTTTTGTTCATTTATGTTGGGTCAGTCTATTTGCCTACATCTAAATGTATAAATGTTGGAACTACATGTCATTGTTGTTCTTCCATCTCTTAATCTAGAGGAGATGCGAGAAAACATTGTAGAGAGAATTGACACCTTTTAGAAAGCTACAAACTTCTGCTAATGTAACAATTACTTTCCAAGTTAGTTTTCCTACTCAATAACTAAAGACATATTCTTGATCTTTTTCAGTCTTTAATCAACAGTTTGGTAATAGTTTTAGTGGATCTCATATCACATTCTTGGTTCAATTCTTCATAAGAAATCAAATCTGGCTTCACAATGAAAGGGTAAAATCGCATCATTTCAATGACAACAAATTTAGACACTTTTGGATAGATGGATTTCAAATGAAGGAAATTTAAGGTCAAATTTTACAAAAGTATAAGAGAGTTTGTTACTATAGTTTTATTGGGAACGAAAGGAACAAAGAAAAGTATTTTTTTAGTATCTTTGTACAACTTCAGATGAAGGATTTAAAATAACAACTACTACATTTTTATTTCAAGTCTATCACGTTAAAGACATCAAGTTCAACAATAAAATCTATATCTAAATTATCAAATCTAAATTTATAGACCCACATAATAGAACTATTATGACTTTTCTTCCTACCTAAATTAGGTATGTAAAAAGGATTTGAAACTACATTAATTTAGAAGCCCTGAAAAAGAGTATTTTTGGTTAATAACTGTGAACTTTTTTTTTTTTTTTTGAGTGCATGAGTTTTAATGGACTATGAACTTGACCATGAAGATGAGAAAAGTAAACATGAAGACCCCATAAGTAATAGAAATCTCAGATTTCATAATATTTCCTGAAAAATGCTATAACGTAAAGGAAAAATTGCAAGAGATAATTTATCTATGAATGATAGTCACAACATGGTAAACAAAGAACACAATACTTGTGTAAAAAAATCTATAAAAAAATTAAATTAAAATTAAAAAAAAAGGATACTAAATATGCATACTAAGAATGGATAGTAGAGAGAGTGGTTGAGAGATGACTATCAATTTCACTTACTTGCCAACAAAATTAACATACTAAATATGCACTAGTTCATTTTGATGATGAAAAGATTATAAAAAAATAAATAAAAAAAAAGAAAAGAAGAAGAAGAGGAAGAAAGAAGAAAATGCATTAGTTAAGTAGCTTTGCATACACTATTCATTTAGTCATAGATGTATATATGCACATAGGTACATATATACATATCAAGAGAAAACAATATACCGAGCCACATCTCTGCTTCCATTTAATTTGCTCAACTTTACAAATTTGCTGCAAGAATGGTGCGAAGTGATTGTAACACAAACCTTCTAATCACCACAAGAAGTTGAGTTTTGTATCGTGTACAAAGCTTAAATTGTTTGGACATTATATTCATATGCCATTTTCTCCTTTTTGGATTTATTTTTTGAATATAAATCATTAGACCAATTATGTCGAATCGGAGATTTAAGCTCGTGAACAAGCCTAGGTTTGCCTTAGAGCTTAAAATAAGTTAGCCCAACTACAGCGATAGACATATTCATATGAACTCAACTAGCAAAAAGCTAACAACTCAATAGCATAATAAAACAAGACAATGGGCTAGAAGAACCAATCTACATCACTTCTTCATTTTCATCTTCTTCTTTTTTTCTAAATTTTGTTGGAAGTTAGATACTCTACGGTCCACCATTAGGCTATAGTTCCTTTACATTGGCCCTGTTTGGTAGAGCTGGGAAAGTAATTATAGATTATAGCTAAGATTATGACTTATAGTGAACATAAGCCGTGAACCTGCTTTGAATCTTGCCGTGGAATTATGGATTTAAGCAAAGAAAGTAATATTTGGTTAATAAGTCAAAAATAACTTTTCTTGTATAATTGTCCATTTTGTCCTTATATGATATAAAAAATGATTATTTTGTCATTTTTCAGCTTTTAATTTTAAAAAATTATTTTATTAATAAAAGTTAATATAATTTGCATCAATCAATACTAAAATTAATAATAGTATGAAGTAGTATATTTTTTTTCATTTTTTCATTACAAATTAATTAGTGTCAATTGATGGCTTAATTACCATCAATTAATACTAAAATTAATAATAGTATCAATTGGTATAATTTTTTTCATTACAAATGAATTAGGTGTCAATACTAATTAATATAAAAATACTGAAATTAGTGTCATTATAAAATTAGTGTCATTTATTTTGTCAATTATATGTTTTCATTTAATAGAAGTTATTTAATTTATTATTTAATTGTGCAATTTAATCATTATTATTTTTAATTATTATTGTGCAATTTATTATTTTTTAATCATTGTTATTTTTTATTATTTAATTGTGCAATTTCATTAATAGTATCAATTGTTAATCATTATTACGTTTAATTATTATTTATTGATATTAATTGAAATAAATTTATTTAAATTGTGCAATTTATTTTAATTGATTATTTTTGTTTTTAATTGGTAAAGAAATTACCAAATAAATTTATTTTTGTTTTAACTATTAATTTTATTATTTTGTTTTTAATTATTATTTATTGATATTTAATAAATAATTATTATTTTGGTTTTAATTTTATTTTTTTAATATTTATTTTTTTAAATAAATTGTTTTTCATTTTATTTTGAAAAGTAAATATTAATTCAAATAAATTGTTTTTAATATTGATTTTTTTTCTTTGTTTTTCAATTTATTTTCTAGGTTTGAAAACCTCGGCTCATGACCGGCGCTAGGGTTTTGGATCGTGATGATGACGAAGCTTCAGGCAGAGCTTCACGATCGTTCAAACAGAGCTTCAGGTAGAGCTTCGCGATCGTGATGGCGACGACGCGATCGTGATGGTTCAGACAGAGAGACAGGAGATAACAGAGCCATGAGCTTCACGAGTTCACGGAGAGAGAGAGAGAGAGAAATCATCGAAATCTCCATAAATTATCACTGAAATCGCTTCTCAGTCAGCTGAAATCGCTTCAAGTTTCTCCTAGCTCATGGACGTGAGCAATGAACAAACATGAAGTTTATATCTTGGCGCTTTGGTAATTCTTCAATTTTGAAAGGGCATTTAAGTCATTTTGCCCTTCTTAACCAAATTAAGCATGATAAGTTGTAATTTTAAGCACCTCCTGCAACTCTCAATTTAAGTTTAAATTTGGCTTAAATTAAGCTATAATTTATGGTCATAAGTTGTACCAAACACACCAATATAACTTAATTTAAGCTAAAAGTTGATTTAAGTTGAGAAAAGTTCTACCAAACACCCACATTAAAAGGGTAAAGATTGCCCATTAGATTAGATATAATGACGTGAAATCCACAAGGGTTGAATCAACATCCTAATATATGGTGACAAAAATGCCAGAGGGCTCTAACAACAATCATTCTTAGTATTGTATGACAAATGGCATTAGTGCAAACTCAACTTCATGATAGAAAATTTTGTAAAATAATCAACTACTACATGACAACCTAATGAATAAAAAGTGTTGAAAAGAATTTAGATCTTTTATTTCCATAAGACACTAAGTAAAAATTTGGAATTTTAGAACTTGCTAACATCCTTACAGATAAACACTATATATTTGAACTAAAAGCAAAATAAACAAAATAAATGATCCAAAAGATAAAGGAGCTACTCTACAATAATTGATTTATTTCTCAATAAATTTATTCCACAAGTCCATCCTTTCATACATGTATTCACCCAACTTCACATTAAACGTGACATAAATATTTTCGTTAAAACAAAACTCCTAATAAAAACAATAATAAAAAGAAGAGACCAATACAGCCACAAGCATCCATAAACATGTGTGACACATATACTTTGTAAAAGAAAATATTAAAATATGGCCACCAAAAGTTCTAGTATTTTAAAATTAGTTCAATTAAAAAACTATTAACATAGGTTAATTGCTTGTGGTTTTAGACAAGTTCTTTTGGGGAGGGCTTATGGTATTCCTTGCCTCTTAATGGAGAAAGGGCCTTTATAACAAGAGAGGGGTGTTTAGTCATTTTAGAGCTTTTCATTGGATTCTTCTCATGTTCTTCTTCTTCTTGTCTTTAACTTGGCCACTAAGGTTTCTTTCCTTTGAATCAAAAGGTCAAAAAACTAAGGTTTCTTTCCACATACCTCTGCTATTGTGCACTTTACAGACAAGCAACCAAATCTCTGTTTGGTTTGGTGCCCTAAACTCTAAAGTAATTAATCAACTCTACAGAAGTCAACACCTTTGAGTCCTGAAAACTTATTGAACAAATTTATGTGGTGGTTCAATTAAATATTTATTTGTTTAAATAGTAAGATTTTTTTTTTTTTTTTTTTTGTTGGTGTTTCATAAGATAACATAAAAGCATCAATTGATAAATGAATAAAATAACACCTAATAAATTTTTCCATCTGATTTGCTGAATAAACAAATGGCAATCCTATGTCCAAATCATCTCTTCCTCTTTATACTAGATCAACTTTCCACTACACAATCATGTTAAAAATATTTATCGTGTGGTACGATATATAATTTGAGACAAGAGAATAGGACAAGATTGTGTAAAACTCTTGTGTTGACAATAGTGTGGTAAGTGTGGAGGATTTAAAGTTAGAGTACTCTTGTGGGTTATAAGCAATTGTAAAACTAGTCTTTGGGTGGCATCAAGTGTTGGCTTAAGCTAGAGTTGGTTTCTCACCAACATTATGCTTTTGTTCCCCCCCTTTTTTTTTTTCCCTTTTCATCCTTATTGATGTAAACTCATATGTAATGTATGATTTCTTCATCAATAAAGATTTTCTTTGCTGATCCAAAAAAAAAAAAAAAAAGTAGGAAAGATGCTCCCCTAGCATATAAACTCGGATTAAAATTTCTACTACTTTAATTTTTTTTCTTAACCCCACATAAATCTCGCTTAGGCAAGGTCTATAACATAATTAGGGCTTTTAGTCTAGTGGTTGTATAGTACTACTTGGTAAAGTGAAGTTTGGTGTTCAATTCTTATAGAAAAGAATTTGATATATCTTTTGTTTACCTTACGTAAATAGCATAGAGATGAACAATAATTGCATACCTAAGAGGATATTGTCACGGTGTTAACTTTTTTTTAAAATTTTTTTTTATTATATTTTAATTGGTTTAGGATATTGTAATTGGTTTAGGGATTGATAGACATCTTTCATATTTATTATGGTATTTGAGAGGCAACATAAATGGCTATTTGTGATTAATGGAAGATGTGCTACCCTGTATATAACCCATAATTTTTCTGTGTACATAGATTCACTCTCTTTTTTCATTTGTTTTTTTTTTATTTTTAAGGCCTCGTTTGGGAACATGCTAATTTAGTAACTTTTTGGCTATTTGGTTAAAATGTGATGTACAAAAAATTAGTATGTTTGGAATAACTTTTTGGCTTTTTTAATAAAAGATGAGCAAAAAGTAGAGAGAAAAGGGAATCTTTGACTTTTTGGTATGAGTTGTTGGCTTTTTGGCTTTTTTAGTAACTTTTTGGCTAAAATAGCCTCTTGCCAAACGAGGCCTAAGTCTCTTCTTAAAAATTCAACTCCAACTTGTAAAGGATGGTATATAGGGTAAGTCCTTGTAGAGCTCGCTCATTTAAGGGTGCTTAAAAATGGAATAAATCCAATTAACCAACTAACTAGTTTGGAAATCAAATTACAAATAACTTACAAAAGCACCCAAAAAAGTTTTATTCTCATTAAGTATATTTCCCAATATAAAAAGGAATACTTGTAGAAAGAGGAGAAATAAAACACTACAAGAACATCACAGCTTGGGGGACTTCACAAACAACAGAACAAAATCTTATTATCGACATATCCCAGCAGCAAACATCAACACAAACATTGACAATGAGAGAGAGACACAGGCAGGGATTGAGTGAGTGAAAGTGATACAGAGGATTTATACCTAAAATTGTTTTTAGGAGAGTTGAAGATGTCTCAAAAATCGCGATGGTGAGGGCCTGGTAGGTGAGACATTGTAGAACAAGACGAGTATGAGAAATCAAAGAGAAAAAGTGAGACATGAGATATAAACAGAGAGAAACTATTATAAGTTGAAAAAAATACCTAGATGAATCAAAAATGGCGAAGACGCATTTTAGCGACAAGGTCGATGGTAAGGTGAGGTGATTGGCGCGACTGAGCTTTGATCGAATTCTACTGAGGTGTGAAAGAGGCGCGTATTTATGATTTATATGTGTTTGAATTAGTAAAGTTATCCCCTACCAACCTGTTGGTCGGCTAATGTCTATATGCGAATTTAGATACCAAAACGACATCGTTTTGGTATCAGCGACCAAATTATATTAGTCACTGAAAGATCATACAGCTCCCGCCTAGATTTTATTCTCCCGCCCATATTTTTGGTGACAAAAATTGTAATTTGGTCGCAAAAAATTACTTATTTGCAACAAAAAATTTTTGGTCTGTAATAGAAAAAAAATTTAGCTACGAAATTTTAATTTGGTAAGCAATGTCGTTTTTTTATACCAAAATTCTTTTGGTCGCAAAAGTGGCAAGAATGTGTAAATTCTTGTAGTGGATCATCCGGTTCAAATTGAGGAATTGCAAGTCGAACCACTTATCGAGATGATCGATACATTAATGAGAAAGGCAATCGTTAGAGCAAAGCCACTTTCTATCGTATAAAACCCGTAAGCCGCCCTATAAACAAGAGAAAGCGTCATTTAGTGCTCAATAGAATCATGCCCTAACATATATAAAATCAAATTTCGTATGAGACTTTTGAGGGATCAATTATATCATGGTGCCTACATCTTGATACGGTAAAAACTTCATTCCAATTAGCCTAAAACTTCATATATATATATATATATATCACTAACCCAAATTAAGATTAAAAGGCATGGGGGATTGAGGCCAAACTACCACTTGTCCAATCAATGTAAGGAAATGAAACACATGGACATGTAATTACGTAGTAGCTTCTTCACGTCAATTCATGTATTTGTTGATTGAGAAAATGCAAATAAAAAATGTTAAAGAGCCAAAAGATTTAGGGTTTGTTTGGCTTTAATTGTTTGATTAAAAAATATATATATAAAAAAGATAAAATAGGCTAAATAAGTTAATAAGACAAAATATCACATCTAAATTATAATTATTTCATTTTTTCTCTTATAAAAGTCAAAAAAATCAAAAAAACTAAACCAAACAAACTTTTAGTCCTAGGTCTGTTTGGGAATACTTTTTGCTTTTATGAAAAGATGTGCAAAAAAGTAGAGAGAGTGATGTGACAATTTATAGTGACTTTTTGACTTTTTAGCTAAAATATGTAATTACCAAATGAGACCTAAAATAGCCAACTAAAAAAGCCAATTGCCAAACAATAACTTAGACTTTATTTTGAAAAGTATATTAAAAGATAAAAAGATGTGGTAAAATAGATTATGCCAAACAACCCTTCATATACATAAAAGATTTACATCAATATAAGAAGAATTTAGATTATACATACAAAAAATTATATCATCTTAAAAATATAAATATTATTTCATTGTCCCGTTGATTTATAATTTACCTTTGTTGTTTTCGCTACCTAACAAAAACTCAACATTTTCCTCATGGTTGGGGAAAGAGTGTCTACTATATATATTTTATAGAAGAAAATGATATAATTTTATATTTTCTAAGTTATAATTAAAAAAGTCATAATCAAAAATCTCAAGAGTCATGACTAAAATAATATCATAATTAAAGAAGAAAATTAATCGTGAACTTAAAAAAATTGCATAACTATTTCAAAAGTGTATATAATAACATTTTCCTCATGTTGATCTTTGTGTAAAATTTTTTGCCCTACTAATGACATATCTAGAATTTTAATGGAAAGAATAATATATTTGTTTTATAAATTTTTTTCCATAATCGATTTTAAAATTTCTTTTGGAAATTATTATAATTTTTTTCTCTAAAGGTTTGTTTGGCAACATTTATGGTTATCGCTTATTTATATTTATAGAATTTTTAAAACTATAACCAAAGGAGGATATTTTTTTTAGTTCAAAATTTGGAATGTAGAGTCTTGAAGCTCACTATCGGTCCTGCTTTTGATAATTCAATTATACATTTTGTCGAGCATTTGGATACTTCATCTACAAAAAATGAAGTTTATGCAATAATCATAATTTATTTAATTTTTTCACATTTGTCACCCAAAAATAGACAAAATTTGTGTTTTTAAAAATAAACTATTCATTTTTGGGTAATAACACAATAAATGGAATACGTTATAATTATCGAATCGATTTAATTTTTTATGGATAAAATACACAAAATGTTCAATAAAATAAATAATTGATTATAATGTAATCCATGATCCCACATGTCCAAACAACGCGCCAATCTATATTTTGGATTAGATAGAATCTATCTCTAACCAAAAGCTTGATTAGTGTCTCGCTTTGTTTTTAAAAGTTCAAACAATTTACAAAATTTTACTAATCATAGAAAAAAATATGTTTCACTTGTTTATTTATTTCGCGGCTCATTTCTTCGCTTTTCAACCATGCAATCGCTCATGACCACCATCAGCCATCATTGCCAATGAACTCCTTTTAAAAATGTCATTGTTGACAAATAGTGACGCCCTTTGCTTCCAATCACCCAAACATTATTAGTTAGTCTTGAGGCGCATGATTATGCTCCACACTAATTATAAACCTCCATATTTCTTTATGTTTCTCAATTATCTAACAAAAAATTATAAATTCTATCTTTTTCACTAATCAAAACTTACTTGACACACCATATGTTATTCTCAAAGGTTGTGTGTGTGTAATTTAAATATATAAATAAAATAAACAACAAAAAATAAATAATTCTGAAAATAAATAAATAATTTAAATTCTAAATTAATCGCATCGAGACTTTAAGTCGAGATTTGTTGGATACAATCTCCTTAAAGTAGATTTCGCCCTCGCCTAATGTTTCGATATTCTGGCCGACTTTTCAGATGCATCTATTACTACTTGATTTGCAATACTACAAAAATCAAGTCTAGCTAACCAAACACGTCAGACTCTCCTTTCTCTCCTATAGACTAAATGTTGGACAAATGTAGGAGCAGATAAAGAAGAAGAAGAAGTTAAGAAGAAGAAGAAGAAGAAGAAGAAGAAGAAGAAGAAGGAAGAGATGTTTGGAAAAATTAGATTCAATTGTTGGAATGGCAAGCTATTTATAGCTAACCATGCAAATATTCTAGTAGGCCTTGTGTTGCCCTACCATGGTCGAAAGTCATGACCCAAACAAAGATCGCTCAAAAGGAGGCTAAAATTTTGAATTTAAAAATTTGCAAGTTTGAATTATTTCAGAAGGATTTCAAAATTTTTCCCACAAGAATTTGAAAAAATTCAAACGTAATTTTGTTCAAAAAATTAAAGTTAGGATTCAACCCACACAACGCACAACGACTGGCTCCTTTGGTCGGTCTTGGAGCCGAGCGGCGGATGGCATAAGTATACAAGGTGTAGTGGTTTTGGGCCAACCCCACTTTGTCCATAATTCCCTCCTTACAAAACTTGGGGCCCATCTCAAGTATATGGCTAGAGTTTATATACTCATATAAACTCTCTTTGTTTCAATGTGGGACAAGCCATTTAATGAGTAAACCCACATTGTCTCTTCAATTTCCATGTTCACGAATCCTAAAATGCGTGTTGAATTTCATTCATCCGAAATGGTTTTGAGCAACAAAATACACAATGTTATTTATTGCACAACATTAAATATGAACTCATTTTCAAACGAAAAAATAACGCTTGGATCCCATCTTAATTAATGCTCAAAGTTGCAAAAATAAGATATTTACAAAGCCATTTTCCAACAATCCTCACATGAATGGAATTAACGATAACGGACATACAACAAAATGCGTATAAAGAAAGAGAACATTAAGAAGATACACCACATCGAGATATGTAGCTTTTTGGCTTTGAATCTCCTCTAGTGAAAGCCTATCTGATTTATCGCTAACTAAAGGACGCTGATGCCTTGAACCGCTTAGCTATTTGTATAAACCTAGACAATAGACTACACATAGTGTATTCGCAAATACAGTTTGGTTCTCACGGTTGTGTTTATTTTGGCACTGAACAACACCTGGTAATTCATGAGTGCCCTAGAGAATTTAGCCTTCTCAATTCTCACGGAACCTGCCCAATTCACACTCATAAAGATGACTTATTAAGAGTATCCGCCATACCCCACTTGGATGTCCAAGTTATAAGAATCATTAAAAGCAAAGCTGATCCTACTAACCTTGCAGGTATCACTTTTCGTATCATAGAAATGGATAGGAGTAAACCTCTTTAGTAACAGGTGAAGCTATCCATAATTCAGTTGTCTCTTTGAACCTAGATCTTAGGATCTTCAATCAACTAGGTTGGGTTGCCATTATGGGGACTTTTAAGTAATATGTTTTAATCTCATTCCCCTCGATAAATGGTATACTTGCTCTCTAGGTAACCCTTTAGTCAATGGATCCATAATATTCTCTCTTAACTTTACATATTCTATGGAAATTATTTCATGTGAGAGCAAATGCCAAACTGTATTATGTCTTCGACGAAAAAGTCAAGACTTACTATTATACATATGATTCTGTGCCCGTCTTATTGCTGTTTCACTATCACAGTGAATGCATATAGCTAGCACAGGTTTAGGCCACATTGGAATATCTTTTAAGAAATTACAAAATCATTCTACTTCTTCTCCTGTTTTATCTAACGCGATAAACTTAGATTCCATTGCCGACCTTGCTATGCATATCTACTTGGAGGATTTCCAAGAGACTGCACCTCCTAAGGTAAAGATGTATCCACTAGTGGATTTTGAGTCTTTAGTATCCAATATCCAATTTGCATCACTGCATTCTCGAATATTCTGGATATTTGGTATAATGTAAGCCATAATTCAGGTATATCTTAGATACCTAAGTATCCTAATTATCGCTTTCCAAAGGATTTGACCTAGATTACTTGTGTACCTATTCAATTTGTTTCACAACATAGGCTATATCCAGCCTAATGCAATCTATTAAGTATATCAAGCTTTCGATTATTCAAGAGTACTCTATTTGTGATATGCCTACACTTGTATTTTGGACAAATGAAGATTAATGTCAACATGTGTTTTAGTAGGACGTCGTCATGCTTTCCAAATTTCTCTAAAATCTTTTCAACATAATGAGACTAGATAAAGTATATCCTTCAGATGTTCTAGTAATTTTTATTTCTAGAATTACATTTGCTACTTCCAGATCTTTCATGTCAAACATTTTGTTCAATATTTTTCTTTATGGATTTAATCATGTCATTATTGCTTCCAATAATGAGCATGTCATCTACATAAAGACAAATTATGACATATCCTTTGTCTACGCTTTTAACATAGATACATTTGTCACATTCATTTATCTTAAAACCATTCGAAAGCATAACGTGATCAAACTTTTCATGCCATTGTTTCGATACTTGTTTTAATCCATAAAGGGATTTGACAAGTTTATAAACCTTTTTCTCTTGGCCGGAAATTTGAAACCCTTCTGGTTGTTCCATATAGATTTCTTCATCTAACTCGCCATTTAAAAAGGTTGTTTTAACATCCATTTGATGTATCTCCATATTATACAATGCTATAATCGCTATTAGCATGCGAATAGATGTTATTCTTGTCACTGGTGAATATGTATTGAACCATCTGCTTTTATTTTTCTCTTAAATATCCACTTATAACCAAGAGGTTTACTATTCACAACCTCTTTCCATAATGGAGCTTCTAGACTTGACATTACTTTCTTGACGTTTTGAGACTCATTTTCAATGTGTATGTCGGAAAAGTCCGGACCAAATGATTTATAGATCCTAGCCCTCTTGCTACGTCTAGGTCCATCTTCTTCATAATCATTTTTGTCTTCACTACCACCCATAAAGATCAAAAGTTCTTTTATTTAAACTTGTTCTTTTCGGTTTCCTTGTAAGGAAAAAATATGTTCAAAAGCAGCATTTCTTGACTCAATGATAGTGCTTACATGCATATCGTGATTTCATGTGATCTATGAACTAAGAATTTGTATGCACTACTATTATTTGCATAACTAATGAACACATAATCAATGGTTTTTGTCCTATCTTAGTCATTTTAGCACTAGGGACTACCACTTTGGCTAAACACCTCACACTTTAAGGTAATTGTAGGTAGGTCGTCGACCTTTCCATACTTCATAAGGTGTTTGATTGATTTTTCTTGTGAGGTACCTTGTTAAGGATAAAATTAGCAAAACAAAATTGCCTCCCCATAAGTTCTAAGGTAACCCTCAACTAATCAACATGGCATTCATCATCTCTTTAAGAGTTCGATTATTTCTCTCAAAGAACTTCATTAGACCAAGGAGAATAGGGTCAAGTGGTTTGGTAAATAACACCATGTTCGTAACAAAATTTCTATCACTCCTTACTACCTAAATAATTTTGCCAAGTTGATTTTTCAACCCCAAGCTTATATTGTTTAAAAGCTTCTAAGGTTTCATTTTTATTTCTCAATAAGTAAACATAGCAATATCAAGTGCAATAATCAATAAAAGTAATAATGCTTTTTATCTCCTCTAGTTTGAACAAATTTTACATCATAGATATATGTGTGAATTAATCTTAGAAGTTCAATATTTCTTTTACTTTATTAAATGATGCCTTAGTGAGTTTTGTCTCAACACAAATCTCACATTTATGATTATGATCAAACTCTAAGTTTGGTAAACATTCTAAAGAAACAAGTTTACGCAAAGAATTAAAATTTACGTGTTTTAATCTACTATGCCATAAAAAGAAGACTCAAGAATATAAACAGATGATATGTTCTTATTATTAATAGCCAAATTAGGTACAACAGTTAGTACATTAAGCTTAAAAAGCCCATCACTTATATAACCTTGCTCACATACATTCCACTCTTGGAGAGTACAACATTGTTAGATTCAAAGACTAATCTAAACCCATTCTTGATCAACAATGACCCGTAAATCAAATTCTTTGAATATCCCGCACATGGAGTACATTGTTAAGAGGAGCTCTTTTAGAGGTCATTTTTAACACAATCTTTTCTTATCCTTCTACAGTTGATGTGGAGGAGTTTTCCATAAAAGTTGTTCTCCATTTTCCACCACTTTTGTCGATTATGAACATCTTCTTGCTCTGCACAAATATGGCGTTGCTCTAGTATCCACATATCACTCCTTAGGATTGCCCACCAAATTAGACTCAGAGACAACTAAAGCAAGATTGATGTCTATCACTCCATCGTAAATATACAAATCCTCGGCTATGTTGGCTTGTGCTAGTTTTTTCTTGAACTCCCTATGTTCTTGCGAACGTGACAATCCTTAGCGATGTCCATCTTTGCGCTTATGAAACACTTGCCTTTGAACCTTTTGTTGAACCCATTATTGATCTTACTAGTGATCCTATTTTGGGACCATTGCCATCATGCTTCTCGCTTCCTTGTTGTTGAATTTTGACCTTGTCCTTGTTCCACAACATTTGTTTTAGCCTCGCATGCTATGGTTTCTCGACTTCTGTCAATACCACGGTTATCCTCCTCAATTCTAAGCTACACTATCGGCCTCTAATTTTATCTCCTTGCACTTATGCTTCAAATAATTCTTGAATTGATGGTGATAATTTCTCAATGATCGCCACTACTTGGAAAGATTCTTTGAGAATCATTCTTTCGCATGTATGTCATGGAGAATTAATTGGAGATCTTGAATTTGGCTAATAAATGTCTTGAATCCATCATTTTATAATCTAGAAAATGGCTAACAACAAATTTCTTTTGTACCGCATCCTCATCTTATATTTTTGATCTAGATATTCCACGGTTCTTTGCGGTGCTTTTGACACTATACACATTGTACAATGTATTGTCCAACCCATTGAGGATATAACCCGACCGTAAAATCACTATGCTTCATGCATTGACTACAGTAACCACTTGCCGGGCTTTCTTCCTTATTTAATCTTTGAAGCTTTTTAATGAGTGAAGCAATATAGCCACCGGTCTTTTCCCATTTAATTATTGTATCGGACTTATGTTCCGTGGATTTCGTTGTCTTATTATTGTTGTGTTGTCCTTTGATTCCTTATTTTGGGTTATAGGATGTTTTGGGCGTGTTGATTGCGGGTTGGTTGGCTTAGAAACCTAAAGTTGATGTTGATTTTTGGTTTAGTCGCCGAGCGAGCTTATCTTCGCCAGTGAGGCCTTTGTTTTTGCTCCGTCGCTCGACGGAGCATTCCTTGGCTCGAGCGAGGATTGCGTCGATGCTAGAACCGAGAGCGATGTTACGGCTCAGCGAAGCTTCTCTTCGCCGAGCGAATCGTTAGTTCTTCGCTCGATCGAGCCTTTCTTGGCTCGAGCGCAGGATTTTTCAGGTTCCGTCGCCGAGCGATTGTGTCTTCGCCGAGCGAGCCTATTTTGTTTAAATACGATCAGCTGCGTGTTTTATCGCCATTTCTTCAGCTTTCAGAAACCCTAGGTTACGAGTTTTCTCTCCCAACCCATCTTCTTCTTGGTTTGATCTAGTTAGGGTGTGTTTTTACCATAGTTGCTTTACAAATAAGATAGAGGAAGTGAGGGCTTTCATTTAATCTGAGCAATTGTTGATTTGGAGCATTTTGAAATTTTTGGGCATCATCTTCATCTCCTTCTTTTAGTTCTTTCTTCTAGGTAGGGAATTCCTACCCATTTATGCATTTAATCCTAAGTGTTGGTATTTTGGTATGTGGGGGTAGTTTGAGTAATTTTGGAGAAACCCTAGGTTTTGTCATAGATTAATTTGTATAATTAATTTAAAGGAAATTGTGTTATTGGCTAAATCCATGAGATGGGGAATTTAGTAATTTAATGATGTATTGGGTTGGTTTAAATACTTACCTTTGAGAATGTTGGAATTATAATTGTTGTGTATTTGTTTCTTGCTTAGAAATAATTGTTTTGGGCTAGGTGAGGATAGCCATTGATTGTTGTAGACCTTGCATGCGGTTTAGGTATAAAGAAATTGAGTCATTTATTTGATAGTTGAATTACTACTGTAACATTCGTATGGATCATGTGTTGTATATGTCAAGTATTGATTATGTTGCATATGCATTTGGTTTTGGAGGAGATAGGATGAACTCTACGGTTTAGGGAAGATAGGATGGACCTCTAAACCGATTTGTTGGGAGGAGATAGGGAATGGACTCCAGCATCATTCATATGTGTGCTTATTGATAATAGCAATATTGCTATTTGTTGTTGATATGATACATCATTGTAATGTGTATCGTTGGAGGTATGGAAGTGTTGTGGTTTGAGCTTTAGACTCATTTATTTTTGTAATATCTGGATTACTATTATAGTTGGCCAGGTTCTGAGCCATAATGATAAAAATGGGAAAGTTGAATAAATATTGGAAAGTGAAATGTGTCATAGACAATAGGTCATAGATAATGTAGACATTCGTGGTCATGAAATGGGAAATTGATTATCTTGTGTTAACCATGTATCGAATGCTAATGCTTTAGTTAATTCTTATGCTTGGTTTAGTATTTCTCTATTGGCCGTGGCTCACCCTATATGGGAACTTCATTTTCGTGATCGTGGTTCATT
Organism: Camellia lanceoleosa; assembly: GCA_025200525.1. Taxonomy (NCBI): domain Eukaryota; kingdom Viridiplantae; phylum Streptophyta; class Magnoliopsida; order Ericales; family Theaceae; genus Camellia; species Camellia lanceoleosa. The sequence goes on along the minus strand of JANUSC010000333.1, from coordinate 12,905 downwards.
ACCTCCAAAGACTTAGCTTGTGAGGATTTGGACTTGAAGACTTTCTTTATTTGCTTTATTTGAACTATGTAAACATTCAAGCCTAGGGCTTTATTTGTTTGAGTTAGAACTCATGGATTTGTGTCCAAGTGATGGCTTGGCAAGATGAAGTCCGTAGTGCACTTATTATGATGTTTTATTTCGTAATCCTCTAATGATTGGTATAATATATTGTTTTCTTTTAAATAATGCATGTCGTGTTTTATATTTAATGGGTTAAATTTTGAGGGCGCTATAACTTGGTATCGAGCTGCATCGTTGAATACTTTGGGTACGTGGGAAGTGATTAGTATCACAATGGGTTCGCCTCGCTTTGATAGAGACTTAGTGTAATGATTACATGCTTATATGATAACATGTTTATGTGATTATGTGGGTATGGAATGTAGTTTCTAAGATAATGATTGACTCCTTGAGTTTCGAAAGTCTTGTTGGAAAGGCACTTGATCAATGTTGTTTCCAACCGAACTTTAGTGGCGCCGGGACTATCATTATCGAGAATGAAATTGTGAGGTGCTTATGTGATTATATGCTTACGTGGTGTGATTTATTGTTGTCCAATGTATTAGGACGCGAGTGTATAGTTTTGCACATTATTTAGAGTGCTAACGTCTTTGTTCCCTTTATAGGATGTCGTGACGAGGACGAGGTCGTGGTATGGTAGGCAAAGCAGGGCAGAAGTGCCTATACCGGAGGAAATTCCTAGTCAGAGGGTGTTACTAAGCCAACGTGGGTACAAGAGGGGACAAGAAAGTTATGGGCGCTGGCCCAAGAGATAGTAGGAGCTTTTAGGAGTCAAGGCATTCTTAGGGCTCGTAATCAAAGCCTGTGCTCAGTTGTGTGGCAGACAGTGACCTTCTTTTCTCGAAGAGAGTTCTTCCTGGCCTCACGGACGCACGGATTCTTTAGGTGATCCTAGCGGTAACCGCTTAAGGCGCATTTAATGGCTCGAATGCAGAACCAAACGCGTTTGAGATGCTTGCATCGAAGACGAGGGATTGAAGGTGACCTTGGCATCTTTCCAAATGAAAGGATGCGGTCAAGGTGGAAATTACCAAGGGTCGTGATTGAGGTACTTGGAAGGCTTTTGTTGATGCTGCTTCAGAGAAGTACTCGGTTTTCACCGTCAGAGAAGGAGAGATCAGTTATGCCATCTCGAAAGCTAAGTTTATCGCTGGCCGAAGTTTGAGGCTCGATTCACTCGTTTGTCCAGTTTGCACTGAGTTGGTGGCGGCGAGGAACGCCAAGCAGCATTGAGTTTGAGAGGAAGTTGAGCGTGGCCTCACGCCGAGAGTTGTTGGATCTATGATTAGGATTTTGGGCGATTGGTTATGCAGCGTTTTCATACCGAGATTATGACGGTGAAGAGGGGAAAGGCGTAAAGGCTCCAAGAGGAGTCGATGGCGAGCGTATGGCAGGAGGCAGAGAGGTTTCACTCTCGTTAGCCTCGTAATAGTTTTTCTAGATCCACTTTTCCAAAGGTCGAGTGCTAGTTCTGGGAAAGGCAACAGGAGACATTACTGCTTCAAGTGTGGCCACCGGTCACAAGTCTCCGGGCTTGTCCTCGAGGAGGAGTTGAAGCAAGATCTTCTTTCGCCTCGATCTCGAGCCAGTCGAGTAGAGGTCAGCCACTATCGTGTTATCGCGGCAACAGCGGCACATGAACGGTTTTGCTCCACGCTTGGGTGGCACATCCGTGCACTTCGAGGCGCATCTGAGTCACCGCCAGGCCGCTTCGCCTCGAGGGCCAATCGGGGCTTCTTGCCCCAACAGGCAATGCCTTTATGTCCGAGGTGAGCAGTTGATCGAGGTCGTCTGGGCGCTGTATGTCGTTATCACAGGATCTTGTACCGCCCCATCTCATAGAGAGGTAAATTCTCTGTTTTGCAATTCAGTTGTTAGCTGCTTTTGATCGACAATGGGTGCATCTCATTCTGTTGTGTCTGCGACATTTGCGTCCATTTTGGACTTGGAGTTAGCTCACGTAGCACCTCCTATTTATGAAGTGTCACCTGGGTGAGTTGATTTTGAAACAAGGTGTTAGGGGTTGTGATATAGAGGTCGATGATCATAGAATCCCTTTTTGTTTTGTGGTTATGCCCATTTAGGGCTTTTGATGTTATTTCTGGGTATGGATCGTTATCGTCATACCGAGCAGTTATTGATTGCTACCGTCAGAGGGTCACTTGTTGTACCGTGAACGGGGAGTGGTTTCGTTTTCTGGGGACCCGTTGATAGTGTTTTGCCGCCAGAGTATGATCCGTGACTGAGTGAGCTTAGTGGTCAACTTGCTAGTCGTCCAATTAGTGAGGATTATGAGACCTATTGTAATAGTTTGCCGAGGGTAGTTTGTGAGTATTCTGACGCTTTTCCGCGAGGATCTTATTAGTTTGCCACCTCAAATGAGAGATTGAGTTCTCCATTGATTTAGTGGCACATCCAAGACGGCACTACCGATCTCTATGGCACCTTACCGCTTTTGCCCCAAATGCCCGAAAGTTAGTTGAATTGAAGGTTCAACTCCAGAGTTGTTAGATAAGGGCATATCCATCCTAGTGTTTGGCGTAGAGCACCAACTTTTTGTTAAGAAGAAAGGTGGTGCTTTGAGATTGTGTATAGATTGTGAAATTGAATCGGGTTACTACTAAGAATAAGTATCCTATGCCTCAGATAGATGACTTGTTTGACTACTTGAAGGGTTCCCGTTGTTTCTAAGATAGATTTGAGATCTAAGTTATCATCATTGAGAGTCGTGAGGAGGATATTCCTAAGACGCATTCCACGCCGTATGGTCATTATGAGTTTCTCGGTGATGCCGCTTGGGCTCACCAATGCACCAAAGAAGTTGTTTATGGATTTGATGAACCTGATCTTCCGTGAATTTTTGATCGCTTGTAGTCGCTTTTGTGGCTACATTTTGATTTATTCACCTTCAGGAGGAGCACGAGACACACTTGAGAGTGGTGCTTGAGTTACTTAGAGCCTATAAGCTTTATGCTAAGTTCTGAATGTGTGAGTTCGCTAGAAGAGGTGAAGTTCTTAGGCCATGTGAAGCCTGGGGAAGGGTGTCTGCTGATACATCCAAGACCGAGGCAAGGCAAGATTGGGCATGCCCAAGAGTGTGTTTGAGATCCGCAGCCGATTAGCCGGGTATTACCGCTTGCCAGAAAGATTTCTCTGTTAGCTTTCACCGTGGACTAGATTGACTCTAAGGGAGTCAAATTTGTATGGAGTGAGACTTGTGAAAAGTCGCTTCAGAGTTGAAGGTTAGATTGACCACCGCCTCTGCCTTGATTATTCCGGAGAGAGGGTTGGGTTATGTACCTTTACCGTGACGCCACGAGAGGGTCTGGGTTGTGTGTTGATGCAAGAGGGGAAAGTGGTTGCCTATGGCTCACGCGCTTGAAAAATTCATGAGAAGAATTACCCACGCATCATTTAGAATTAGCAAATGTGATTTTTGCCTTGAAGATTTGGAGGCATTATCTTTATGGTGAGAAGTTCGAGGTATTCTTGATCATAAGAGTCTCAAGTATCTGCATACGTAAAGACCCGAATTTGAGATGCAGGAGGTGGATGGAGTTCATTGAGGATTATGACTTCGAAGTTGCACTATCATCCGGGAAGGCCAATGTTGTGGCCGATGCCCTTAGTAGAAAATCAGCTGGTGACTTAGCTAGTATAGCCATCCGAAATGGGAGATGTTGGGTGTAGTTGGGGAGTTTGATTTGCATCTCGGTGAATCCGAGAGGTCGCGCCTTGTTTCTCGTTGTCAAGAGAATGCACCCTACACTTGTGACTCCGAGTGTTAGAGGCTCAGAGGGGTGATCTTGAGGTAGAATCTCCGAGAAAAGATTTCCATCGGGAAGGTTGAGAAGGGTTTGACGCCCGGGTATCCCGACCTGAGTGTGAGATACCGAGACCGCCTGCTTGTGCCGAGTCTTGCCGAGAGGAGGTACTCCGAGAGTTTCATCATTCCCGCGCTGCAAAGGCATCCGGAGGTACTAAGATGTATCAGATTTGGGCCGCCGCTTTTGGTGGCGGTATGCGAAGAGAGATGTGGCACCAGATCTAGGTGCCTTACTTGTCCAAGTGAAGGTCGAAAGATCGAGGCCACAGGTTTGTTGCAACTCCTTGCCTATTGCCGAAATGAAGTGGGAGCATGTCACTATGGACTTTGCTAGGGTCTTCCGAGGACTCGCCGGGTAGTGATGCTATTTGGGTGGTTGTAGACCGCTGACGGTCACAAGACTTCATTCCTATGGCAGATAAGGCGCGCAGTTAGAGATTCTAGAGATCATCTTGTCAATTTATATATCCTGGACATAGTGAGATTGCACGGGGTCCCAGTTGGACGATCGCCTCAGAGCAGCAGAGATCCTCTCGCTTTTACCGCCTGTGTTGTGGCAGAGTTTGCAGAGTGCTTTAGGCATCTGTTGACTTTAGCACGGCTTACTATCATCCTCAAACCGACGGGCATCCGAAAGCGCATTTATTCGTGATCCTTGAGATATGCTTCGGTTGTGTTCTCGACTTTAGTGGGTCGGGAGAGGCACTTACTTTCATTAGTGTGGAGTTTGCCTTTACAACAATAACTACCTAGTATCTAGATGGCACCGCTTGAGGCTTTGTATGGCACGAATCGCAGATCTCCCCGCTTTGTTGGGCCGAGGTGGTGATGCACCTTTGTTGGGTCCGGACTGGTGAGGGAAACGACTTTGAGAAAGTTGAGCTTATCCGTGAAGAGGCTTGTTGATAAAACTCAAAAGTCGCCGTAAATCTTATGTCAATCAGAGTGAGGAGACCTTGGTGTTTGAGGTGGGTGATCATGTTCTTCAAGATATCACCCAAACGCAGGTTTGATGAGGTTTGGGGGAAGAGGAAGTTGTCCCCGCGGTTTATCGGGCCTTTTGAGATTCTTTCGAGAGATTGGCGCAGGCCGCTTATCGCTTAGCTTTGCCAATCGCAGCTTATCCCAGAGTTCATGACGGTTTGCTGCGTGAGTATGCTTCGGCAGGTATGAGCCGCATCCCATCACATGTGTTGATTGACTCGATTTTGAAGTTGTTGACGAGGATGTCTCTGCATTTAGGAGAGACCGATTCGAGTTTTGATAGGGCGGGATCAAGTTTTATGCGTACATCCATCCCTTTGGTGAAAGTTCATGGAAGCATCACTTTAAAGTGGAGGAAGCCACTTGGGAACGCGGAGTTGGAAGTCCCGGAGAAATATCCTAATTGTTTATTGACTTGTAATCTTGTATTTAGATTATATAATATTGAGGAACTTGAGAATTTTATATATATTCTTTAAGTTGGAAAAACATTGAGAATGTTTTGATTTAATGTTAACATTTTGAAACTTATTTCATAATGGGGAGAGAATATAACATTATATTGCGCGTTGAATATGTTGTTTAGATCATGGAATTGAATATGATATGGAAATTGTTAACATTGAAAGCGATAATGCATAATATTGATGCATGTTAAAATATATGTCGCATTTATACATACCGGTGAGATGCCCTTGATAAGAGATGAAGTGACCGGTTTTGGGGTCAAGTTGTTGTTTATTATTAGTTCATATCATTGGGAATTAGAGGAAAAAACTGCTTACAAAATTATGCTTAATTTCTCCGATCTTAATTCTTTTTAATAGCAGGGAGGTTATAGCGAATTCCGTCTTTTCCCATTTAATTATTGTATCCTGACTTATGTTCCAGTGGATTTCACTTGTCTTATTATTGTTGTGTTGTCCTTTGATTCCTTATTTTGGGTTATAGGATGTTTTGGGCAAAGTTGATTGCAAAGTTGGTTGGGTTTAGAAACCAAGAGTTGAGTGTTCGCTGTTTAGCTCGGGTATCGCCGAAAGCATTTCGCCGAGCGAAGTTCTTTGTTTTTATCCGTCAGCCGAGCGAGCATTTCTTGGCTCAAGCGAGGATCAAGGGCGTCCAAAGTGCTAGACTCGAGAGCAAGCAGTTAAGCCGTTTGCTCGAAGCGAAGCTTCGCCGAGCAAACTTGTTAGTTTTCGCTTCGATCGAAAGCCTTTCTTGGCCGAGCTGCAGGATTTTCGTGGTTCCGTCGCTTCGAAGCTTATCTCGTGTCTTTCGCTTTCGAAGCGAGCCTATTTTGCTTTAAACACGAAAGCAAATAAGTAGCCTCAGATTTAGCTTTTTTCAATTTCTTCTCATTCGTAGTAAACCCTAGGTTACGGAAAGTTTTCTCCCAACCCATCTTCTTCTTTCTTGGTTTGATCTAGTTAGGTGTGTTTTACCATAGTTGCTTTTTACAAATAAGATAGAGGAGAGTGAGGGTTTTTCATTTAATCTGGAGCAATTGTTGATTTGGAGCATTTTGAAATTTTGGGCATCATCTTCATCTCCTTCTTTTTTGGATTCTTTTCTTCTCAGGTAGGGAATTCCTACTCCATTTATAATGCTTTAATCCTAAGTGTTGGTATTTTTGGTATGCTGGGGTAGTTTCTGAGTAATTTTTTGGAGAAACCCTAGGTTTTGTCATTAAGTAGATTAATTTGTATAATTAATTTAAAGGGAAATTGTGTTATTGGCTAAATCCATGAGATTGGGGAATTTAGTAATTTAATGATGTATTGGGTTGGTTTAAATACTTCAACCTTGAGAATGTTGGAATTATAATTGTTGTGTATTTGTTTCTTGCTTAGAAATAATTGTTTTGGGCTATCTGGTGAGGATAGCCATGGCTGATTGTTGTAGACCTTGCATGTGCTTAGGTATAACTCGAAATTGAGTCATTTATTTGACAAAGCTTGAATTACATACGTAACATTCATGTATGGATTCGACTGTTGTATATGTCAAGTATTGATTATGTTGCATATGCATTTGGTTTTGGAGGAGATAGGGATGAACTCCACTAGCTTAGGGAAGATAGGGGGATGACCTCTAAACCGGATTTGTTAGGAGGAGATAGGGAATGGACTCAAAAGCAGCATCATTCATATGTGTGCTTATTGATAATAGCAATATTGCCAAGTATTTGTTGTTGATATGATACATCATTGTAATGTGTACTTCAGCTTGGAAAGTATGGAAGTGTTGTGGTTTGAGCTTTAGTCTCATTTATTTTTGTAACATCCTCGATTAATATTATAGTTGGCCGTGCAAAGTTAAGCCATAATGATAAAATGGGAAAAGTTGAATAACATCGAAAGTGAAATGTGTCAGGCATAATAGGTCATAGATAATGTAGACATTCGTGGTTTCAAGTGAAATGGGGAAATTGATTATCTTGGTGTTAACCATGCATCGAATGCTAATGCTTTAGTTAATTTATGCTTGGTTTAGTATTTCTGCTATCGGGTCAATGGCTCACCCTATATGTGGAACTTCATTTTTCAGATTAGGTGGTTCATTACCTCCAAAGACTTAGCTTGTGAGGATTTTGGACTTGGAAGACTTTTTATTTGGTTTTATTTGCTTTATTTGAACTATGTAAACATTCAAGCCTAGGGCTTTATTTGTTTGAGTTAGAACTCATGGATTTGTGTCCAAGTGATGGGCTTGGCAGTAAGTATGTGAAGTCTGCCAGAGGGGCACTTATTATGATGTTTTATTTCGTAATACTGCTAATGATTGGTATAATATATTGTTTTCTTTTAAATAATGCATGTCATGTTTTATATTTAATGGGTTAAATTTCTTGAGTATGGCGGCGACAAGCAAAGCCAAATTCAATGTAGTAAGATAAAAATATCATCTTTTTGTTGCCATATTTTAAAATCAGTTCCATTGAATTTTTCCGCTTCTCCCCCATGATTTACCTATCATTGTCAAGTCACATATTGGCATACAATCTGTGTAGGGGTTGGAGTAAGAACAAATGCTATAATCGCTTTTGTTTCTATAGAGCCAAAAGAGGTTATTTTTCCGATTTAAATAATAAAGAGTAATAATCACCAATTTATACAGTAATATAATTTACATAACAAAATGCATGCATAAAATATTATAATGAAAATTCCAATGATAAACAAAAGATATTACTACTATAAAGTTATCAAATAAACTCATTAAACAAAGATATTAGTACTATTTAAGAAATAAAATAAAGCACATGACTACTATTTAATTTCTCTAAAACAAAAATATTCATTTGTCTAGTATACAAATAAAAAGAAAAAACGTTAAAATTTGTCGTGAAGATTGTTATTCTCCAATGGTTGTGTATGTAATTTGAATGCATAAATAAAATAGACAATGTAAAAATTAAATAATCTTAAAATAAATAAATAAAATTACCTTTAAATTATGAATTGAATCCACTTGATCAAACTTTAAGTCGCAGGGCTTAAAGTTGAATACAACTTCTTAAAGTAGATTTCGCCCTCACCGTTCTTCCTATAGACTCAAATGCTAGACAAATGGCAGGGAGCAAGTGAGCAACATGAAGGTGAAAAGAAGAAGAAGAAGAAGTTAAGAAGAAGAAGGAAGAGATGTTTTGGAAAAAAATTGGATTCGAATTGTTGGAATGGAAGATTATTTATAACTCAACCATGCACTTGTTCTCAGTAGGCCTTGGTGGCTATTTCTTCCTACCATGGCCGGAAAAAGTCGCGATCTGAACAACAATACTGGGCGCTCGGGGAAAAGGAGGTAAAATTTTTGAATTTGGAAAATTTAGGTGCAAAATTTGAATTATTTCCAGAAGGATTTGAAAACATTGATTCGACCTAACCCACGCTTACATGCTTCGGCTTGGTCATTGCCTCCAAGTTTCAACCATTTCTGGACATTTACGCGCAACATACATTACCGCAGGTGTGGTGGTTTCTAAAGCCAAGCCGTTTACTTTGTCTATAATCTCTCCTCTCTTACAAAACTTGGCGTGCCCCTTGGGGCCCATCCTAAGTGATGATGCAAGTTAGAGTTTATATACTTATATAAACTCTCTCTTTGCTTCAATGTAGGATTAAGTCTCTCAATGAGTAAACTCATATTAATCTCTTCAACTTCCATGTTCATTTAACCCGAAAATGCGTGTTGAATTCTCATTCATCCGAAATAATTTTTGAGCAACCAAATATACAATATTATTCATTACGCAAACATTAAATATGAACCCATTTTCAACGTAAAAGTAACGCTTAGTCCCACCTTAATTAATGTTCAAAATTAGCAAAAAATAAGATATTTACAAAGTCATTTTCCAATAATAGCATATAACTATACCCCTAGATCAACGAATAACTTCTCCCAATCACCTCTCCTCTCCCACTTGTTACCATCTATTGTCAAGAATTACTCCAGCTTACTATTTTTTTTTTTTTATCATAGCCAACTAATTTGGCCTACCAATTATCTCTCCTCACCGGGTAATAACACATTTCATATCTGTCCAAGAATTACCCATGAGCCTCTATTTTCAACTATCGACAATTATCTCCTTTTCACCTAATAGGTGAATGGAAATATGTTTTTGTTTCTCATTTATACTAAAAATAATAATAAATTGCAAACATTATAAAAACTATACTTAAGAAACACCAAAAACTTTCTGAAGGTTTTAAAAGAAAATTTATATTCATACAAAAATTTTACAATAATGATGTATCAATGCTATTATTATAAACAAGAGCATAGGCAATTATAACAAATTTGAGTTTTTACAGCATCAAATACACACCGTGGATATGATTCTATGGCGCATAATGTAAAATCAGATATGACTAGTCATGGACAATCATTCACTTCAATCTGCGATGTCATAGTATCATTATTGAAAAACCTTAACAACGGCTTTTGTGAGTCGCGTTTGATTTTTCTACAACTATTTTGCATGCTTAAAAACCTTTTAAATGTATCCTATATTCATGCCTCGCCGTCACGGTTCTAGCATATATATATATATAACAATAGCAATGTGGAGCCTCTCACAACAAAAAAAGAAAAGAAGAGGGATGAGATGAGTGCTCATCATTTAAATAGTCTCTCGCCATCAAGATATGAGTGCACTTGCTCACCTCTCATAGCAATTGAATTTGATCCTCTCTGCTTTTGAGTGCACCTGCTCATTGTGATCCTCTATTTTGGGACACTATCATAAAGCTTTGAAGAAACTTGAAAGGGCTTCAGGACCGCTTGTTCGGGCTTTTGATCACCATGCCAAATGACCAATTAATTACCCGTGAATTAGAACAAGGGTTTGAAGAACCTTTTTCCCCTTCCAACGGAATTTTGGAACCTCTTTTCTTGTCCCTCTCTTTCTTCTATGTTATGGCTTCTTTATCATTATAACCCACTAGAACCAAAGAGCCAGAGTTAGTATTTGATAATTAAAAAAAATTAATAATTTTTTTTTTTTTTTTTTGATAATTGGCACCATATTGTTTTTATTTGGTGCCTTGTTTTAGTTATATTTATGACATAAATGATGAGCCGTGAAAAGTATATATTTTTAACGACTAGCATAAGTGTATTGTATATAATTTATGTATTAACACATGCCATATATATGTTATAGAAAGTTTTATTATTTATGACTAACATTTCAAGCCCTAAAAATCATCATTATTATCATTAATCTGCCTACTTAACAGGCATACTGCGGCTAAGATATTATTTACTTACATGCAAAAAAAAGAAAAGTTGTAAAGTGAAAAATTACGCATCAGTATTTAGTAGGCGTCATTAATAGATGTCGTGAAAAGTCAATTTTGTTGTAGTGAGGGAAGGGCCTATTAGCAGAGAAGAGAGCAGCAACAAGACCAACAGATTCAAAAGTCTCGGTAAATTATCTTCAATGATATTTTGTTTTGAAATAAAAAAATTCATAATGAATCATATCATTATATATGAAAATTATGTATAAATTTTTTTATTTATATGATATTACTCATTTTAAAATTTCTCAAAACAATTTTGACACAATGTAATAAGGATATAAAAATAAGGAGTATTTTTTAGGCTATTCAATGAGTTTGGCCATCATGGTTCGCTATAGATCTTTTCAACAATTGCCCATTAAGGTCATCTAAAATGGCTCTAAACACAAGGTAGGTATGGATTTTGACAAAACATATCCAAAGACTCCTAAGCAAGGTTTTGAAAACCTAACCGGACCAGCCAATTTAACCGATTAAACTGTCGATCAGATGAGGTTCCGGTCCGGTCAACCCTCTCAAATCGTTCAAAGTCAAAAACCGATATATTTAAGGAGAATCGTTTGAACCGCCGGTTCAACCGGGGAACCATTCAACCCGTTCACGGGTCAATCAAACCGGAATAGTTTTGTTATGATATATATAAAAAAATCCCCAAATTTGAGTCTTTTCTTTTCTTTTAGTAATAGCAGATCTAGGGCTTCTTCGAACAACCTTGCACAACAGATTCTCTCACTCACTCTCTCTCTCTCATCAATCATCATCACCATTAATGAATCACTCAACTCAAGCTCTCAACTCTTCTTGCAACAAAGAAGAAGGCACCTACAAATTCCAAATCCATTGTAGATAATCAATCTTCTTGAACAATACAAATCTTGCAAGTCTCGATCTAGGTCTTTGACCAAATGGATTTCACTAATTCTCGCCGTTGCTGATCTCTCTTGAATGAAAGACCACTTACAAGAGAACACATTTAGTGAAACATCAAAATATGCACTTATACAAGACACAATACAGAATAGAAATACAGAGATGGAAATTGAAAATGAGAGTAGAGATAGTGTGAGTGAGAACCCTTTTTATTATTTTGAGCAATGGGTTTTTAATTTTATTTGTTGTTACATGTGAAGTGCTATGTCTTATATCTAGAATGCTTTTTTTTTTGTTTAGAAAAACATAACTGAAAATATTTAAAATTTTAAAAAAATTGAAAATTTATTATATATATTATTATTTTATATTTTTAAAAATTATTTATGATGTAATTATGACGTCATGGTTCAATCCAGCTCAACCGAAACCGATGACCCGCCTACTTGATCCCTTTTTCGATTCGCTTATTGGTCCAGCTTTTTAAAATATTGCTCTAACTCAATTTGGGAAGGCAAAGTCCTTGACTTACTATACTACGGTAGGCACAAACATTAAAGAAAATACAAGACTCAATCTCAATCACATAATCCAACTCATCCGGAAAATACAAGACTAATCTCAGGTGTTCCAGGCCATAAGTGTGACTATTTTCAATTAATCATTAATTATCATCTCTTCTATTATCGAATAATGTTATATCCATCAATTGGTATATCAATTAATATACTAACAGATAATGTGGCATAATTTTAGAGATTTTAGGTATTTATAATTTGTATTGTAATGCTAAATTTCTAACCCAAATGATAATACAACAATCATGGCTCTTTCAAGAAAAACCAAATATAAATCTCTAAACTTACATTACATGATACAATAGTTCTTCATGCAACAATACATTAACCCAATAACAGTAAATACCCCCAAGGGTTTATAAGTTTCAAGGCTTGAGCCTAGTTACACAAAACGGTTATTCAAACCCACACACATACAAATTGGCTTACACACGAGTCACAACAAAATGAGAGTCTCAGACTCAACACACATTTCGCCTTTTAGTTAGGGCATCACCACATCTTTTCCTGCACAAAAATCCCGTAGGGTGAGCATAAAGCCCAATAGGAAATCCTTAACAAAGTATATACATTTTATACAAGTCTCAAGAGATGAAATGCATATGCCATGCTATGCTCCTTTTTGAAGATAAATCACATTTTCATCTTTTGAAAACCATCATGCTCAATGATGTCATGCAATTTCAATTGTTCAAAACTTAACAATTTATTTCAAGGGCAAATACGACTCGTAATCCCTAGGTCCCTAGGTGTCCGTAAGTAGACTATACAAGT